>CAUYRT010063507.1:0-61871 GCA_963574885.1 Lepilemur ruficaudatus | reverse complement strand
CAAACTCCTGGGCTCAAGCGATCCTCCTGGCTCAGCCTCCCGAGTAGCTGGGACTACAGGCATGCACCACCATGCTCGGCTAATTTTTTTCTATTTTTGATAGAGACGGGGCCTCGCTCTTGCTCAGGCTGGTCTCGAACTCCTGAACTCAAAAGATCTGCCCGCTTCGGCCTCCCAGAGTGCTACGGGCTCTACTTCTAATTCTAGTTCTCTTACTACTAATATTTCCGCCACATCTGCATTTACTTCCTGCACTGAAGTCTTGATCCTCTCAAAGTCATCCGTGAGTGTTGGAATCAACTCCTTCCAAACTCCTGTTAATGCTGATATTTTGACCTCTTCCCATGAGTTACGAATGTTCTTAATGGCATCTAGGGTGGCAAATCCTTTCCAGATGGTTTTCAGTTGACTTTGCCCAGATCCATCAGAGGAATCACTATCTATGGTAGCTACAGTCTTATAAAATGTATTTCTTAAATAAGATGATCTAAAAGTCAAAATTGCCTCTTAAGCCATGGGCTACAGAATGGAGGGTGTGTTAGTAGGCATGAAAATGTATTTCATGTCCTTGTACATCTTCATCAGAGCCCTTGGGAGACCAGGTACATTGTCAATGCACACTAATCTTTTGAACGGAATGTGTTTTTTTTGAGCAGTTGCTCTCAATAGTGGGCACAAAATATTCACTAAACCATGCTGTAAACAGATATGCTGTTACCCAGGCTTTGCTGTTCCATTTATAGAGCACAGGCAAAGTAGATTTAGCATGTCTCTTAAGGGCCCTAGGATTTTTGAAATGGTGAAAATTCACTGACTTCAATTTAATGTCACCAGCTGCAATAACCCCTAAAAAGAGTTCCTGTTATTTGAAGCTTTGAACCCAGGCATAGACTTTTCCTCTTTAGCTGTGAAAATCCCAAATGGCATCTTCTTCCAATATAAGGCTGTTTCATTCACATTGAAATTATGTTGTTTAGGGCAGCCACCTTCATTAATGGTCTTAACTAGATCTTCTAGATAACTTCTCGCAATTTCTGCATCAGCACTTGCTGCTTCATCTTGCACTTTGATGTTATGGAGAAGTCTTCTTTCCTTAAACCTCATGGACCAACCTCTGTTAGCTTCCAACTTTTGTTTTGAAGCTTCCTCACCTCTCTCAGCCTTCATAGAATTGAATAGTTAGGGCCTTGCTCTGGGTTAAGCTTTTGCTTAAGGGAATGTTGTGGCTGGTTTGATATTCTCTCCAGACCACTAAAACTTTCTCCATATCATCAGTAAGGCTGTTTTGCTTTCTCATCATTTGTGTGTTCACTGGAGTAGCACTTTTAATTTCCTTGGAGAACTTTTCCTTTGCATTCACAACTTGGCTGTCTGGAAAGAGGCTTAGTGTTTAGCTTATCTCAGCTTTTGACGTGCTTTCCTCACTAAGCTTAATCATTTCTCACTTTTTATTTAGAGTGAGAGATGTGTGACTCTTCCTTTTACTTGAATGCTTACAGCTTGTTGTATTAATTGGCCTAATTATAATAGAGAGACCTGTGGAGAGGTGAAGAAATGGGGGAACGGCTGGCCGGTGGAGCAGTCAGAACACACAGAACATTTGTTGATTGTTTGCTGTTTATATGAGTGCAGTTCGTGGTACCCCAAAACAATTGTAATGGTAACATCAAAAATCACTGATCACAGATCACCATAATAGAGATAATAATAATTAAAACGTTTGAAATATTATGACAATTACCCAAAATGTGACACAGAGACATGAAGTGAGCACATGCTTTTGGAAAAATGGCACCCATAGACGTGCTTGACACGGTTGCCACAAAGCTTCAATTTGTAAAAACTGCAGTGTTTGCAAAGCACAACAGAGTGAAGTGCAATAAAATGCAATACATCTGTACTATGAGATCAGATGCATGAAGATCTCTGGGGCACTCCTGTAATAGATCAGGTGACAGATTGTTAATCTCTGAATGAGGAGCATTGGAAATGGAAAAGCAGAGATGAACATGTGGAATGTTAAGGTGGTAGAATTGAAAACACTTGGCTCTACATTGTTTGGAGAGGGAATATTCATTCATTTACTTATCACATATTTATTAACTACTTACAATGTAGTAGGCACTGTGCTAGGCTCTGGAAAAATAATGATGAATAAAACAGAAATAGTCCCTGCTCATGGCTATTACATTTTGGTAGGGGACCTATAACTCAAATAATCACAAATAAATATAGAATCACAAGTGGTCTGAAATATAGCAGCAGGATGATATGGATTGCTCAATCTAGTCTGCAATTCAGAGATTACCCTGAGGAAGGGAGGTTTAAACTGGATCTGAAGGGTAAATAGAAATAAACTAGAAGCTGGAAGGGATGTCGTGATTGAGGGCAGAATGACAGGCATGCCCAGCATGTACAAAGGCTTTGTGGCTGTGGGAAACACAAGAGTGTTTGAGAAACTGAAAGAAGAAAAGACCAGCTGGAATGAAGAGGAAAAGTAGGGAGTGGCATGAGAGAAGACCGGAGAGGAGGGAGAAGGTAGCCACACAGGGCCTTACAGGCTGTGTAGAGGGTTTTGGTAACTATCCTTGGGGAAAATAAAAGAAGAGGTTTAAACAAAGTGGGTTGTTTTGTGTATGTGTGTTTGATCTGGTCACAGCTGAATTTTATAAATTTTATAATGATCACATTGCCTGCAGCGTAGAGAACAGACTGGAAAGGAACAAGAGAGGAGACTTGTGAGAGATCAATCAAGCCTCCTGCAGCAGCAGTCAAGGTGAGACTCGGAGGCAGCTGGAACTAGGGTGGTGGCATTAGAGATGGAGGGAAGTGAGTGGCTCCAAGAGACATCTAATTGCTAGAGTCAGGAGCAGCAGTCGGTGATGTGTTTGGGAGTTCAGAGTGGGAGAGGCAAAGGGTGGACCTGTGGGTGTCTGATTTGGGTGATGGGTGGGTGACTACTTCATATTCTCTGACAGCTGGAGACACAGGCAAAGGAATAGGTAAGGGAGGGATGTTAGTGACTTCATGTTGGACATGTGCCCGTGGGACTTTTAGGTAGATATGCCCACCAATCATTTAGAGTTCAGGAGTATGATCTGGGTGAAGATATAGATTTGGGAGTCACCAGTCTGTAAGTAGTGATCAAATATGTGGTGGTGGAATATACCCAGTAAGCAAGGAAGATCACACAGGGGAAGAAGAGAGGAGAGTTAAGGCAGAAGCCTGGGCAGTGCCAGCCCACGAGAGAGGGGCCCAGGAAGGGAAGCCATCCACAGATGGCAGAGAAGAGGAAGAACATCCACAGTCAAAGCCACTGATAACATTAAACGGGACAGGTCTGTCAATCTCAAGGAGAAAAGATAAAGGATCATGGAGTGTTGAGTCTGTAGAAAACACTTATTTCTCTTTATAAAACCAAAGGCTTAGTCTATGAAACAGCAAAATAGCTTGTTAAAAAGTGAGCAAGTAGGTGCTCAAGCATCATCAAACATCTTGCTGGACTTGCGTTTGTCCCTGAATATACTCTTTCCCTCTTCTTCCCTAGTATTTTGCGTATAGCATAGTGGGACTAAATATTCCTCCCTCCCCCTGAAATAGGTTGGATTGAAATCAGGAGAATAAAAGAAACAACAATGCACCAATACACCTAATGAATTTGATCAAACAACCAATTCTTGTGTCTTCTCTCTGCCCCATCACATGTAAAGAAGCCTTGGAATGATGTTTAACAAATGCTTCCTCTAACTGAAACCTTGGGGACATTGTTCTTGGTGATTTATTGAGAAGTATATTAGTCCTCATTGGCTCCCCTTTCAATCAACACACAGTTATCATGCGTCTGTCATTTCTAAGACACTGTTAAACATGGGGGTGACTAGAAAGGAATATAAATTCTGGCTTATTTCCAGCCTGGCTCACATTCCCTTTCCTTCATGGAATCTCTTGACACTTCCAGCCCTCCGTAATACCACTCTCCTTTGTACTCTTGTTGGGTTTCACATACTCTTTTAACATCTAGTTTTAGTTAGACGATGGCTCAGCGATGCTTGGACTCTGCAGTTCTTCCGAGACGGTGCTTGGCAGGTTAATTGTGAATTAATCAGAGCCAGATGGATTTAATCAGACTTGTAGAAAGATTTAAAAAGGATCTAGACTCACCAAAATGTTCACCAGCCTGGAAACATTCTGATAAAGATAACAAAGGTTTATAACACTCAGGAGAATTCTACATATTTATAGGCTGAGACCCAAAGCTTTCTGATGTAATTGAATAAAAAATATTGACCTTCCCAATGGAATAGAGCATTCTTAGACCTGCATGTGGGGTCATCTCTCTCCTGTGTTGGATAATCCCCATTCTTGCTATGGGATCTGCTCTCAGTTTTCATAGGCTGCTTGTGTTCAGCTGTCTTGCACAGGCTTGGCTCACACCAAGTGACAGAGGGAAGTTTGCCTTTGAGGCCTTCTTCTCCATGTCATTAGGCCCTCTGTTCCCCAGGTGCTGTTGCTCTCCTCTGGATTGTGAGCGACTTGGGGTCTTCTCGTGTACCCATTCTCCGAGTGCACTGCCATCTCCCTCGAGTGCAGTTTGTTCAACATCTCATTTTAAGGTGATTTCTAGTTATTTGATGCAATAGCTTGTGTTTAGTTTTAAACAGCTGATCATGGTTTAATGTGTTGCCCCTTCTCTGGGACATATACACCTGGAATCACAGGGCTCTAAACTGAAAGAAGAAAACACATGGCATTTTGGAAACTTGATGGGGAGATACTGTAGGCTGTATCACTGGGCTTGGTCCTTGTGGCTGATGTCTCCTGAACAAGGACTACATTTTAACACGTTTTCTTTTCTCAGATCCAGAATGTCAAAAATTAGTTAATGACTTTTGAAATAAATTTGGCAATAGGAGATTCCAAGGGTTGGAATAATATACCTGCTTAGCTTTTAAGGAAAATCTGTCTTGCTTGTTAGAATTTTGTTCTTATTAATCACTTGAGTTACTAATCGTGATCCTATTGATCAGGTAAGCATCATAGGTTTTGCACGGTACTATAATCTAGTTAGTATACATCAATTATATTTATACATTAATTTGTGTTTAATTATACGGATTAGGTTTAGTTTCATGGCAGACTGTCTATCTAGACTTCGGCTTCCTACCCTTACTAATCCCGAGCACCTGCTATATCTAACTAACATCAGTGCATTTGGTTTCTCTCCACTCTCCCTTTCCTTTTCACGCCCTCCTTTCTTTCTTTATTGGATCTGTCTGTTCCTCTTCTTGCAGAAGTGCTCTGACCACAGGCTGTGGGTCGTGTAGTTCCTGCATCGTATCAGAAATTCTGGCAGCACTGGGGAAAGTCTGAAAGTGGGAGGCCTGAGCTCAGGGAAGGCTCCTTCCAGCAGCACGGTGGAGAGAGAGGACATGTGGGTCACACCCTGAGCTCTCCTGCAGGGCAGCTTTGTTCACGCTTCTCTCCCTCTCCCTTCCCGTCTGCCCTCACCCCAAGCAAAACATTCAGCAAGCTATCTCCCTGCGGTTTCTCTGCAATCTGCTCACTTCATCATGTTAGTCATCCTTCCCTCAGTCTGCTCTTGGACAATGTTCATCAGTTACCTCAGCTAATCCCACGGATCGTGTTTCAGGGATTTGTACGTGTATCCTCCACTTACCCTACTCTGCACAGACATTTACCACATGCTGCAAAATAGACACTGGGCTAAGTGGTTTGCATGCGTTTTCTCGTTTAATCCTCACTGCAACCCTGACACCTATTTTATGGGTAAGCAAACTGAGGCTGAGGGAGATGAAGGAACTTAACCTGGAGCAATGTCCCACTGCCTCAAACACCTTTGTGCTCCTAAACGCTGTCCTCTGTTATCTTCCTTCCCAATAAAGAGGTGCCCAAATCTTCTCTTCGTTTACAGTTCCACCATTGCCCCAGACCTGGAAGTCTAAAAGAACCTTCTGTCTCTTCACCTCTCACTCCTTGCCCTTTAGTCAATGTGGAGCCATCATCAGGGAAAGCCTCAGGGAAGAGAAAGGTGTCCAGTTAGACTTCCAGAATGGGGATGATAAAAATGTTCCTGAGCCATGAGTGTCCTGATAGGACCACTGAAGGCACTTATAGGTGCTTAGTAAATAATCATTGAAGGAATAGACGAATGATTCAAAAAAATGATCAGTATGGTCTTTTATGTTTGTTGTATGTGTTACACTATGACATGGTACATTTAACAGTTCCTAACCATGACGTTTAGATACAACACTGTGTGACAATTCATCATGAGGCTTGTTTAAGAAGAGTTAAAACAAAGTTTTCTAATGATTTATTAAAAAGGAGTAGTTTACAACCTAATTCAAGGCCACCACTGACAATCTGCCAAACTTACTTGAATGGGAGACAATGTGTAGGATAACCCAGAATCTATCTGATCTTTTCACAGCCTGAAGTGAGAGATATTTGAATCTCTTGAAATATTTGGTGCAGTATTTATTATGCTTCTCTACCAATTTTAGGGTGAGTTTTTCTCAAAATCTGGCATGCTCATGAGATGAAGCATGTTGGGGCAGAGGCAATGCAACGTGCTCACAGGCATTTGCTGAACTGTTTCATTCCCCTCTTGGGCACACAGGAAGACTGTATTTCCTGGCCCCCTTGGATCTAGATAGGATCATGAGACCAGTCCAGACCAATGAAGTGTGAGCAGGAGACATGTATGCTACTTCTGGGAGATCACGAAGCATCTGGTGTACCTTCCTTACTCTCTCTGCCCCTTCCTGTCTGCTTGGCACAAGAATTGGAGGAGTCCAGGGTGACAGAGCAGCATGATGGAAAGAGCCTGAATCACTGCATCACCACATGGGGGAGAGAGGTGAACTCACAGCAGATTGCGATGTGAGAAATGAACTGTTGTTTTTTAAAGCCACTGAGATTTCAACATTGTTTCTTATTAGTGTTACTTACCTTGACTAATACTTATATCATTTATCCCATGACAGAAAGGTCAAGAACCACTGGTATATATTTTAATTCTAACTCTAAAAATGTGTTTCTTGACTTTGACATTTGAGCTTTTATTCTTCTTTATTTCTGTTCCTAAGACATCATTGCCATCACTGTTATCTTCGGCATTATTGACTTAATCAACTGAGCACTTACTATGGGTCAGGTAGAATCCCAGAGTTTTCGCACATCATCTGTCAAATCAGTACTTATCATCTGCCTCTCCCTACGATACTCTAGTCACAAAGGCTGGATTCTCTGATCCTTGAAAATACTGAGTGTCTTACTACCTTAGGAGGGCTTGGCATTTTTTTCATCTGGCTGGAACGTTCTACCGGAGATCTTTGCTGGTTGGCTCATATGAATCATTTGGTCTTATCCAGTCTCTCTCTCTCTCTCTAGTCCTGTTTTATTGTCTTCATGGCTTGTATCTGAAATTATCTAATTTCCTTTATATATTGTCTGTCTTTCCTCTAGGTCCTACCCTGCTTAGCACTGTAGCCTCAGCCCCTGAAGAAGGCCTGGTACATGGTGGGCACTTAGTAAATACTTATTGCATGATGAATAAATAAACCTTATGTAGTAGAAATTGTAACCTTTCCCCTTCCCTTTAAAAAATGGTACCTATTCTATAGATTGTGTCTGTGGCTGAAGTGAAAAAATACAGCCGCCCAGCTAAGCTATTTTATTTAAATAATGCCAAACACCCAGATATCTGGAAATGGTAAATGTTTAAAATAGTGTAAACCCAGCTATCAGACAGATGGATTCAAACCATTTGGATGGACTTAATACCTAAAAGGATTAAAATAAATTCTTTGATGCACATTTGAACCATGGCCACCATTTAAAACATCTAGGTCTTACAAATAAATTTTTTTTTCTTCACACACATAACCCCTTTCTTTCTGAGCAAAAGTGTTTCTTAGTAAAGTAAATTTTGGAAATACACACAATGTAATTCGCTCTCTGACATTCATCATGTTTGTTAGCATACGTAAGGCTCTGAGAAGTCCTGTACTTAACAAACCTGTTTAATTTTATTTAATCCAGTATTTCCCAATTTATTTGACCCTGGAATTCTTTTTGCCCACATAATAAGTATTACTATTTCAAATAAAACTTAGTGGGAAACCCTTGTCCAGGGTGTGCTAAAAATTCATAGTGATTTTAATGGTTGCTATGAAGAGTTTTGCTTCCTAAGAATGCAGCTCTCTCTATGTTCAAAAATTATGTCATTTTATTTTACAAACTTCTGGAACATAAATGGAAATAAAATATGCATTGTTATATATTTGCAGTTCTCTGTTTTGTTGAAAGGTCTTTTTATTTATTATTATTATTGTTACCTGCCAAAAGTTCATTGATATGGTCTAAGCAAATTTCCTGTCATGGATAGAGATTTCCATGTCTGCATGGTTACCGTATTTTCCTTAAAAATGGTGCATTTACCAAACTATTTTCTTTTATCATAATTCGATTCCACAAATATGGAAAGATTTGTTTCATAAATTCACAGAGGAAGTGTTGACTGAGGAAGAAGAATATGACCCAGATATAAGATCTACCTAATAAAAGATGTCTTTTTCTTTAGAAATTCTCTGAATTTGAGGTTACCAATTAATCAAGCAGCCATTAGTACTTATTAATACATTTGCTATGCATCCATTTTTATATTTTTTGCTGGGGCATCTGAAAAAGGATGAGATAGTATACTTACTCCAACAGAGCTTACCATCTGGCTAGAGAAAAATCATGAATACCCACTAAACAATTAGGTAAAACTCAATTTATAAACTGTAGGGTCTGAAATTCATAGCAGAGCAAAATCCCTTGATTTAATTGGCAAAAATAATCACATATTCCGAGCTTATTGGTATAGTTATCTCTTTATAGAACTCCTAATTACTCATTTACTCAATTTGGATACTTAAGGAATTTCTCATGTTATATATAATTATGTGTGAATCTGTTAAGGCAAAACTGGAACATTTTGTCCAGTCATAAATATTGGTTTGGTCAATTTTTTGGTCCATATTTCTAACATATATAAGAAAACTTTTCATTTTTGATTGTCATTTTTCCCATCTATTGATATATTTGGATTTTGGGGAGTCAACAACTACGGGATTTTTTTTCTCCTGAATTTCATTCTCTTAGGCAGCATAAACATATAAATGTGGTTTAAAAAGTTAGTTTAAAGTTAAAAATCTTAAACTTGTCCTATACATGCAAACCAGTTGTCCCATGGGGGAATTGTAATGAGGCTGGGCATATGTCCCATAAAGTAGGGGAGCTCGAGAGAGATGGTGGCAGAAGTTGATAAGAGATAAGATAGTGAATAATCTGAGCTCCTCACGTGGGTGGCAAGGGTCCATGACTTTCCTCTGGACCCAGCAAAGCAGTGACATTAGCTGTGAACGTGATCCAGGAGGCCACTGGGCAAAGTGAGTACACTCCATGAATAAAGTCTATGGACGAGACTGACCACTGGGGGTGGGAACTGTGGTCATGCCTCCATAGGATGACTCAGGCCAGGAAGCTACACAGGGATCTGAGAGGTGGCTATAAAATACCACCTTACAGAGTCTGTGTCACATGCTTATCCTTTATATAGAGCCAAATGCCCATACCTCTGAGAAGATGAGAGCAAAACCATGCCAAGAACAGGAACATACTAGCCCTCTCCCTGTTGTCTTCACCAGACCCTTCCTGGTAACTGACTGCCAAATTTTCCATGGTTTCCATAGAAGGTGATCTGAGTTGGAGTGCAGAAGAAGCTTTGAAAACTCCTTTAAAAAACAACTGAGTTTAAGTTGAGTTTTGAGTTAGATCATACTGTATTAGATTTTTTTGTTTTTGAGCTGAAATGGAGGATCCAGAGTTGAGATCAGTAGTAGAAAATAGAGCTTTACTTTTGCAACATTGTTGTTACCCTGAAACCTCATATCCACCTCACATCCACCTCATATCCACGACACACACAATGACCTCACATCTTCTCTTCTAAGTGTCACCAAAGTGAAATAGGAGGAACTAGTTCATTCCATCCTCACTGATTCCTGGGTTAGGTGATAAAGGCTCTTTTGTGCCTTTATTTAAAAAAAAATCAGAGATGAACCTTGATATTTATTTGTAAGAAAAGAGGCAAACAGGAAGGGAAAAGTGAAGGAAAGGAAGAGAAGTGATCCGGTAGACCTTCTAGGAATATTCATCAGCACATTTCCAGGGTTGCTACACATATCACTTATTTATTTACAGATTTTTTTTCACAATATTACCCTGTATAGCTCAATCTTAGGGATAATTTTCCTATAAGAGCATAAAATGTTAGAAACGAGTTATGGCCTCCATAGATACTTTAGTAATTCCCAATAGATATTAATAGTTATAATTTTAAATCCCTTAAAGCATTTTCAAAGGCTAATGTCAATAGTAAAAGAATAAAGAAGAAAAAATATCCACATGCAGCATAAATATGACATGGCTCACCAAATCTTCTCATCTCTTTGACCTTTTTCTTTGGTAATGTTGGCATTATTTCTATTAAGGAAACAATATGTGGCATTTTAATGTGAAATTAGAGTTAAATGGATTTGGAGAGATTTCATCTGGGAAGTAAGATCAAAGTGTTCTTTAAAACACTTCTCTATTTTTTTTTGAATACGGTGTCTTTGGAAAATGTTATTAAAATATAAAATGCATTGAAGGGCAAAGTGGAGGAGGGAGGTATAGGAATCCAGGAAAAATATTTCTTAATCATGTGGTAAACCAATGGTGTAGCATCCTTCTTCCAAGATTAAACAACTGGTAGGTGGTTTGTTGTGCACATGCAGGAGTGGATAGGATCCAGCTACACCTGGGAAGCAGAAGCTTGCGCTGGAATACATGGCTATGGATAGTTACATTTTGAAGGGTGTTTTTCTCATCCTCAGGCATAGGAACAGATAATGCATACTCAAACAGCTATGATCTATGTATAATAGTAGGAATCTCCGCTAGAGAATACAAGCTGTTTTTACCTTACCTTTAAGATATATCTGGGCATGTCTTGGGATAGTAAGTGGGCTAACCATTGTTTTGTTTGCAGAAGGGATTATGAGAAATTGATCAAAAATGGTCCCTATTTTCTATCTTTCCCTTGAGTCACACCTTTTGCAAAGCGAGATTGCAGTTCTTCTCATCTGGGATGGAATCTAGTTCTCCACCTCTAGAATCTGGGCTGGTCTTGTGACTTGTTTTGGCCAATAAAATGCAGGAAAATGAAATTATGACACTTTCAAGCCTAGGTCTCAAGAGGCCAAGAGGCTTCTGTTTTCCTTCTTGGACTCTTGTCACTAACATATAAACCTGGCTAGCCTACTGGATGATGAGCAACACTTGGCCCAGTCACCCTTGGTCACCATAGTTAACAGCCAGTCAACTACCAGACATATGAGACAATCTGAGATCAGCCAATCTTTAGCCAGTTGACCCCAGCTGCATGATTAAGCCCAGGCGGAGATCAGCTAAGTTGGCCCAAACCAGCTGAAACATCTTGCTGAACCACAGACTCATTGACAACAAGAATAATAATAATAACTTTTTTAAGCTACCAAATATTAGGATGGTTCATTAGGAAGCAATACATACTGATACAGAGGCCAAAGAGTCTCTTGGAAAAGCAAGTGTCTTGAAAGTAAGGGCTACTAACATGTACTAGTTTGGAATAAAAACAATGGATCATTTCAGAGTGAAAGATGAGATAGAACAATGGTTTTCAAAGTGGGATTCCAGGACCAGCAGCGGGAGCTCCTCAGAAACACAAACCTGTGGGTGACGCCTTGGATCCACTGAATCAGAAATGGCAAGGGTAGGATCCAAGAATCTGTGTTTTAAGAAGCCCTCCAAGTGACTCCGATGTGCACAAAAGTTTGAAAACCTCTGAGATAGATTAAAAAGGGCTAGGATAAAAATAAAATTTCTTGTGCCTTTCTCCTGTAAATTCTTCAGGAGATACTTATGATTTGGGAATTTTGGAAACACGAACTTAAACCACACAGATAAGTACAATTTATGAAGACTGGGGATTTGTTTGAATAGTGAAAAATTTCTATTCAACTTGATGCTACCTATTTTGAACTTCAGAAATATATTTTTTATTATTGGTCTCCAAAATTGCAATAATAGTGTTTAAAAATTGACCCCCAAAGTGATTTTTAAAAAACTGACTATCAAGGTGGATGGCGCCGATGCCACAACAATGGCCATTATTAGCACATCACCTGGGAGCTACCACCGTCATCACAATAAGCAACTACTTCTTATATGGCGGCACAACATTTGGTACTTCACGTACATTATTTAAATTAATGCTGTCAACAATTCTGTGAAGCTGGAATTATTGTTTTTCTTTCAAAGATGAGGAAGCACAGGGACTTAGAGGGATTAAGTAATTTGCAAAATATCTTAGCTAGAATCTCTGCCAGGTAGAAAGTTAAAGTTTCTTTCTAAACACAAAGGTAGACAGAGATGCACTGGTAAACATTTAACAACTTGCTTTCTGGAAAACAACAAAAAACAACCGTGATGTGTAGTGTTTGCTAATTTCCAAGGTGTAAATATTGGCACTGTGCTGATTTCAAGCTACCATTATCAAGACACTGGATATGGAGTTGAGAAGAGACACAAGCAATTGCCACTTACGACTTGATATGAGCCGGCTCCAGAACACCATTGAGGGGAAACATGAATGAACTCCACTTTCTGTGGTCACTAGGACATATGAGTATTTCAGGCTTATCTTTAAAATAACAATTTTCAGAGAAGGGCCATTTTGTCACTTTTAAGCACAATCAAAATGGGCATTGGAACCATTCTGCCTTAAGTTTGAATTTCAGCCCTGACTTGACAGAGAAAATATATTTTAAAAAAATCAGAACTTTCATGAACTTTTGGGAGATACTCAATTTATGGAGCCAGAGGTGGGTGGAACCTTAGGAAAACATTTTGTCCTGGCCCCTGACTTTAGCGAGGAATGCTTATCCAGGACAGATATTTTATCTTCTTGAAGATCTGTAAGCATGGAGGCATTACCACATTTCTCAGTGCTCTAAATGAATGTTTTATCCATCCCCAGCAGGCTCTTTCCTAGGTTGATATGAAAGCTCTCCAACTGTAATTTAAACCTGTTGCCTTTGTTTTATCACTACAGACATGAAAAGCAATTGATTGGCATTCACCTCTTAGAAACTCTTCTGCTTTGACAAAAGATGTTAAAAGATTCCTTTAGTATCTAATTCCAGCTTCTTTAAAAATAACCTTTCATCATTACATGCAGAGAAAGATTTCCAGTTAGGCAGGCTGTCATTACTGGTCTCGCAAGAGTACAAACTTAAAACCTCTCATATTTCCAAGCAAGAATGTCCTGACCAGTTTTTTGCATCTCCCCTTCTTGATTTCATCCAATGTTGAATTTTTTTTTATTGTGGTTAAGAACATTTAACCTGAGATCTATGTTCTTAACAAATTTTTAAGTGTACAATACAGTATTGTTAACTATAGGCATGATAATGTACAGCAGATCTCTAGAATTTATTCATCTGGCATAACTGAAACTTTATATTAGATTTTTTTAAAAGAGAAAGCTGCATCAGGCATACATTTCCAGTGATGTAAATGGCTTTTCATTTATCATTTACTGGGTTCAGCTGCAAGAGATGAATCCATTTAGAATGTCTTGGCTGTAATGCTTTTAGTAAAATAGGAAAAGTAATACTCCCCTTAACTGCTATGGTTAAGTTGTACCTTCTACGACAGAGAGGGAGATAATTCTTTTTATACAATAAATTTGATTGTATATGGAAAGCCATAAGATACACTGTAAGGTGTTGAATTTTCTTCATTATTGCTGTTTTCTTTTAGCCCCATCTCTTAAGAGCCAACCTTTGAAAGTATCTAGGTAACTTCTCCTTCCTTAAAGTGTATAGGAGGAAGCTATCAAAAAGGTGTCCTTTTGAGATCTCTTAACACTCTCTTCCCATTATCTCTCACTGCATATTGGTTTTGCCACGTATTTTTTTATTTGGTTGCTATGGGAAAATTAGATGCCGAGCTTGCAACCTCAGTTTGACTAGAAGCAGAAGATCCTTTGGGAAAGTCACAGCCTCTGACTTTTATGTCTTCAGCAGTTACATCCAGAGGATAGGGAAGAATGGGGAAATCAGGTGCTGGTTTATGAGCTGACCAAGGATGTTAGAAGGTTGGATAATAAAAGGCATGGAGACGGGGCGCACTGCATGGGGGAAGGACGCGCTTGTGGCCCTGGCTTGAGCGAGGCAAATGCATTTCATGCAACCAAAATGTTTGTACCCCCATGATATCCTGAATTAAGAAAAAATAGAAGCTGTAAGATCTTTCTAGAAGATCTTAAATGTTCATCAGAATGCAAACAATATTTTAAACTATAAAAAACTACATGGAAAAAAAAGCCATGGTAGAGAGGGCAAGACAACTTCTAGAGTTAAACTGACCAGGGTTAAAATGGTGCCTGCCTCGCTTGCCATACTGAGCTGAGAACTTAGGAAATTATTTAACTTCACAGTATTTTTAACTACAAAAGTTAGACCAGTACTATCTACTGCAAAGGACAAAATGAGTAAACGTGTATGTTTAACCATCGAATTTAATGTCTTATACATAGTAACTGCTCAAAAATGACCATCTGTGTTCAGACTGCATGGGATTCCTGAATACACTTAACCAGCTTCGATGTATTTTCCTTTGTTAGTGGAATAATGCCATTTCAATGAATTCATAGGTCTCTTTGCTTTCTCTCCCAATTGCTAACCTTTCCTCGTGTTGCTGAAATGTTGGGTTGCCATGTTAGATAAGTAGACCATGGAAAACATCTACACAGCACATAACTGAAGTTTTAAAAGTTTTTTTTTTTTTTCTACCAAGCTATTATAACTTCATCATGACAGCTGAGTAGAATTTTATTATGCTAGATTGCTGGGCAGAATTTTCAGGGACATCAGTTCACCATTACTTCTGCTTTCTGAAACCCTGAAATGCAATTCAGATTTAAAAGAGGCAGAATCAGCTCACAAAGTGTGGTTTCAGGATCAGAATAGCTCTCCCATGTATGTAGCAAAACTGTGGTCTCCTAAAATTCCAGAAAGACACTGCTATCTACATTTAAGATACTATTTGCAACTGTCATTTTGCTCAAATTCTAAAGATCCTATAATCGTTTTATTATTCACATAATCTTTAACCCTTGAACTTGTGCTTGTCAATTCTTTCAAAAATATTGATATTTTTTACAGCAAAAATTAAAATAGTTTATATTTGAGAATAAAAAAAGAAGCTACTATTACCTTAACTAATATAGAAATTGGTATCAAAAGTTGTGTGGGATAGCATCAAAATCAAAATACGTGACACTCACTTCCCATTTGGCTTTCTGGTGATGGGGAGTAGGGAAATTGACATTGGAATCTGGAAAGAGAAACACTCATGTTATTCGGTGGCAAAACATTTAGTGAAGTCATCGCCCTATGAGAGCTTGGAAAGAAAAGTGAAGACAAAGTATATAGCTCTAGGAAAATAAATTGGAAAATAGAATATTAGAGTGTGTTGATTGTTGCTGCCTTCACTTGGCTAGTTTTTCAAAGAAAGAGATGAGTCCAGGCAAGAATTGGCTGGTTTGCAAGCAGAAATAAAAAAATATATAGAGAAAGAAAATGTGGGGGCTTAAAATGTTGCAAAAGCCAATTGCTTCTAGACCCCAAACAATAAGAAGATTGAAATAGCCAGAATGAAAAAGGCCTATTAAAACTCAGCTGTGTTGCAAAGCCAAATTAAGGTAGGAGACTTTGCCCCAGCTCTGATGGTCTCAAGAGAACTGCCATTAGATTGAGAGAAATAGTCAAAGGTTGGGAAAGGGAGCATGACAACAAGTCAAAAAGATTAAACAGGTCTGAGAATTTTATACCAGCAAAAACATTTTGGGTGTGTTTACTGGCAGATGAACCTGAATGGAAGCAAGTAGATACAAAACCTACTATGTTTCAAGGGAATCCTACTGTCAAAGAAATCACGAGTCTGCACTAAAAAGCCTTAACTATTTAAGTCCTAGAACTTTGGGGCTGCCAAACAGGATGGGGAGGGAAGTGAACTGGGAAAACAGTATCATCCCTAAAGAGCCCATGCTCTCCCACTTAGTGTGTTGCTTTGAAGGATGACATGCAGGGAAACCCCTCTCTGAGAGCAGAGACAGGGCCAACAAGAACAATGGGAAAGGGAGTGCTCTTCAGGGAACCTCCCTCGTAATTGTAGAAGGTTGAATTCTGGCAAACAGAAAGTGGGTGGATCCACTATGCACATATTTCCAGGTGTGGCTCATAAAAACCAACCCATGTGCAATTTTCTCTTTCTTAAACTGCTGATCAGGAGACAACTGTCCAGGATTACCTTGGAAGTCAATTAAATATCAGAGTTTTTTTTTCTGTTATAGCAACTCTTAATACCTTAACTGGTACACAAACTAAGCACATCAAATTAGCCCCATTCAAACACCTCTCCCTTAAATACTAGCACCTAGCTGGATCCTTAAAGCTGGATCCTTAAAGCCATGTCTATGCCAGTTAGTTTCTTGCTAACTGTAAGAAGTTATAAAGTGAAAATCAATTGCAAAGATATCGCAAGAGACTGGTCATATTGAACAACAAGAATAAAGAAAGAAAGGGACCTTGTTACCCTTGTCCTCAGCAGGATGGTTTGTGAACATCCTCTTTAGAGATCTGTTCTTAACACCGAGCTGCAGGGGTTGAGGGTCTGTGTTTTCCAGCATCACCTTTCATATTCCCAGGAGAGACAAACTCATTGTCTAAAGAACAATCAGTTTAGAGTTAGGATGATTTTTTTTTTTTTGAGTCTGTAGGCAACATTTCAGGACCACTGAGCATATACTGTTTTCAGGTTATATTTACTGAATTCTTGTAACCATCCTCTGTAAAGATGTTTTCCAGACCCCTTTCACCATCCCGGTTGCTTTCTTCTGAATAAAATCCATTTTGACAGTGTTCTTAAAACATGGTGCTACAGATGTGGCGGAGTGGTGCAGAAGACGTGGCAGCTTCCTTCCTTTGATGTGCTAATGGAACTTCACATGCCATTAACTGCCACCGCCTTTAATAGCCATGTCACCCTTATAGGCTTATTTTGGAATTGCAGTCAACTTATTTTACAAGGCTTCCCTTTTGTTTACTTCTCTTTCTCTCTCTCTTCTCTTTCTCTCTCTCTCAAATACAAATTTGTTCAGGTTTTGCTTCCTATGCTTCCCGTTTTGCCTTGGACTTTTCTGAACCATGACGTAGAACTTTACATTTATCAGATTTCGCTGTTATTTTCACTCCGTATTCCAATTTATATAGAGTATTTTTATTTTTCAAAATCTGAAGTTCATTTCTTTAAATGCAAGTTTTTATCATGAAAGCAATTCACTGTGCATTTGTAGAAACGTTGGTAATACTGAAAAGTATAAGAAATTAAAAGTCAGCTGTAGAGTCTCATTTCTTAGGGACAAAGTATTATTACTCTGAGTAATTATTACTTCAGAGTAATAATGATTTTAATGTACATAGTCTCGTTTTAGATAACAGCACCCTGGGAAGCTATTGTATCTGGGCTTGTACAGTCATTTCCGCTCCTCATTTACAAACCAACATGACCCTGAATAGCTCCACAGGATTTCACATGATTTTGCCAGTCTCTGCTGTGGTAACAGATGCATTGAGATTACAGAGAGCCCCTCAGAGTCTGTACTGATTCATCATAGTCAAACACCAAAAGGACCAAAGGACAAGTAGAGACATCTAATAAACAAACACTTATGCCAGCTACGTGATGCAAAACAACCAACTTCAGAGTAATTTCCTTCCTTAATTGATGGGTTATTCCATGCTTATTCCCAAGGTCAAGAGGCTCAAATTAAAATGTTCAGGGTAGGAAATTTTCATTCTTGTGTATACAACCCTGTTTACATGCATTAAGGGGTTATCTGTTGAATGAAATTCCCCAGGTTAGTGAAGACTCAAATCATTTTCACATGAGGTTAAATTTGCCATTTCTACGGCTTTCAACAGAGAAGAATGGGAGGTCTCTGGAGCTTGCAACCGGATCCTTCCTCATTCTCCCCTAAGAGATGGGTTGTGATCCATGTGGCATTACCTCATGTAAAGCATGAGACCACTCTGTCCTTTAGTCGTCTGTGGGGCACAATAGCGTGTTGCTTGCGAGAGAGGTCCTCTTTTGCTTGAACTCTGAAAAATGATCTTGGAGTAATGGTTTTTTAAATGGTAACCTATCATGTTTATTTGCACAAAAGTCAGAGCTTGGTTACTTACTACTTTTCAATGAGCTAATGTTGGCTCTTGTCCAGAATAAAAGTGAAGTGGTGGCAAAGTGCTGGGCCAGATGTTAGAAGCCCAGTTTGCTCTTGATAATAACAATCTACAATTTAACTATGAAAAAAAGTCACCTCAGTCTCTCCATTGGTAACACGATAGTAAGAAGAACGAGGTCTGGTGGGGCTCACACAGAGCACTGGGTGGCTGGGCTGCGTAGTGATTCCCAGGCTCCCGGTCGCTGCAGTTACTACTCTTTTGTACTCAGTTCTTTGCTCCTCGTTTTCTATACCTGTGAGTATTTCAATAAACCTGTAAAGATGTCAGGGCAATGTGTAAAGTTACTTTTCTTCCTTGAACATTCGTTTCCTCATTTTGTGAAATGAGAACATCAGACTCGATTTGTTGTTTTTGAAGTTATTTAAAGTGGTGAAATTCATTCTTCAAGTGAAACCTTTTATTTGGCCTTTGCCATAGCTCTACAACTTGTCTATTTTCTGTACTTAAATTACCACTACCTTAGTTTAGGCTAGCTTCTCTTACTTGTGTTATTGGAGAAGCCTCTCAATTTTTTTCCCTGCCTTCTCTTCCAGTTTATTTTACACACTGTAACTAGAGTAAGCTAAAATACAAATCTAGTAATGTTGTGCCACTTGTTTAAAATTCTTTTGTTGTTTCTCCCCAAATTGTTCTAAAAACTCAACACAACCCCAATAACAATCCTCCTATGCTTTTTTTATTTTTAGAAATTGACAAGCTGATTCTAAATTTATTTGGAAATGCAAAGACTGGAATAGCCTAGGCAACTTTAAAGAAGAAGAACAAAGTTGGGGTACTTATTCTACCTAACTTCAAGTCAGAGATGCTGTAGTTACAACACTGTGGGTGAGGATCAAAATGTGACTTAATAGAACAGAATAGTCCAGGATATAGACAAAATATAATCCCGTAACTATACAGCCATTTGATTTTCAACAAAGGCAGCAGAGCAATGCAATGGAGAAAATCATGCCTTTTCAACAAATGGTGCTAAAATCACTTGAAATCCATATGGAAAAAAAGTAAGCCTTGACACTTATTTCATACCATATATGAAAATTAATTCAAGATGCATGCTAGACCTAAATGTAAAAGTTAAAACTATAAAACCTTTATAAGGAAATGCAGGAGAGTATCTTTGTAATTTAGGATGGGCACAACTTGAGATAGGCAAGAGTTTCATAGACAGGACACACATTAGGGATATCACATTAAAATTGCAATGAATTACCACTACAGATTCATTAGAATGTCTAAATTTAAAAAGACTGAAGATACCAAGTGTTGGCAAAGATGTAGGGCAACCAGAGATCTCATTCATTGTTACTGGGAGCATAAAATGGTACAATCACTTTTGAAAAAGCTTCTGGAAGTTTCTTAACTACACAAACACCTACCTTATCACCAAACAATTCCTCTACTAGGTATATACCCAAGATAAATGAAAGCATATATCCAAAGAAAACTTAAAAGAATCTTTATGGCAGCTTTATTTATGATTGTCCAAAAGTGGAAATGGCTTGGATGTTCATTAAGAAGAGAGCAAAAATGCTGTAACATAGCTACATAAAAGGGAATGAACTAATGATGCATGAAACAGCATGTAATAACATGAATGAATCTCAAAAATATTTTGCTGAGTTTAAGTTCTAAAACAGGCAAAACTAACCTATGGTGGAAAAAAAAATTAAAAGCAGTGGTTTCACCTGGGAAAAAATCCCTCAGGGCAGGATTTACTGTGTAGGGAGATAAAGGATCTTTCTGGGATTAATGTAATATCTTGTGTCTTGATAGGAATTTGGATTGCACAGGTGTATAAACTTATTGAAACCCAATGAATGATACATTAAAGATTTATGCATTTCACTGTATGTAAATTTTAATGAAAAGGAAACAAGCAAATTATAAATAATATTGAACCTCTAATGATATGCATGCTGAAATATTTAGAAGGAAGTGTACTAATGTCTACAACTTACTTTGAAATGTATGAATAAAATGGATCAAATAGACAGAGTGGATGAATGATAGAAATGTGATAGAGTTAAATGTTAGTCTTAGAATCTCAGTGGAGGGTATATGGTTGTTCACTGTAAAATTCTTTCAACCATTCTGAACATTTGAAAACTGTAATAATAGAATGTCTTAGTTTTTGAAAACTTTATTGTGAGTTCCTATTGCCAGCAAAAGAAAGCAAAACTACATAGCATCTCCTACAAGACCATTTTCTTTATTTCCATCTTCAAACTCCTGGCATTTTCTTCTTTGCTCACCTTTATGATGGTACTTATCACGTTGTATTGCAATTGCTTCTTTACTTCTCGATCTACCCTACGAGACAGGAAAATCTCCTAAAGAGTGTGCCCTGTTTACTCTTACAACACCATTGCTTACATAGTTGCTGGCACACAATAGGTGTTAGCAAATGAAAAAAAAATAGCCATAATTGCAGATTTTAATAAATGTAGATGGATTTAAAGCTGAGAAAATTATAACTTTTCCTGTATGATTATCTCAGTGACTTTTGTTGGGAATGAGTCACAGGTCAGAAAAAAAAATGGCACTCTGCCTTGATTGTTATAATAATGACTAAGGCTTTACATTTTAAATTACTGGGCCTGGGCAAAGAAATAGAACAAAAATAAGGCCAAACAGAGAGAAGAACTAAATTTTGGTTGAATGAGATAAAATAAGTAACTCTGAGATAAGATTCTGCATTAAAAATAAAAACCATTCAAATTGGTATCATCGATCAACACTTATGTGCACATACAGTAGTAACATTCATCGGGTGTCGGGTAGGTGGGAGGGGGAAGGAGGAGATGGTTTTATGTTTACATCTAATGGGTGTGGTGTGCACCATCTGGGGGATGGACACACTTGCAGCTCTGACTCGGGGAGGGCAAAGGCAATATGTGTAACCTAAACATTTGTACCCCTGTAATATTCTGAAATAAAAAAAAATTTTAAAAAGTCATTGAAGGGCTTCATGCCCAAACCTTTGCTTTTCCTATAACACAGAAAATAGGAAATCAATAAAATTATCTCTAAACAACCCTCAGCTATATTCTAAAGCCATTGGCTTACCACCTACGATGCTTTAGAGGTTTTGTGAAGTATGAAAATGCGATATATGGCACATCTTGGCACACCCAGTTAGGAAAAGGCCCTATAATATCAGAAAAGGGTGCTTACTTGGACATGCTGGGCATCAGAATCTTCTCAAAAATGTCCAATTTGAACTAACCATCAGATTCAGCTAATTATTTGTATCAGTAATTACTATGGGCTATTTCAATTTCAGATTTAATTTGTATAGACAAATTATCTTAATAAGGCTTTACAGAGATAAAAAATCATTAAAAATGATTGACAGACACATTTTTCTACTCATTTTATGAGGATAACATAATCCTAATACGAAAAATTAGACAAAGATAGTATAAGAAGAGAGAAGTAAAGATCAGCATCCTCATGAACATAGACACAAAAATCATTAGCACAGGGTTAGCGAATCAAATCCAGCAATATATTCAAAAGGACAGGCCAGCTGCAGTGGCTCATGCCTGTAATCCCAGCATTTTGGGAGACTATAGCAGGAGGATCACTTGAGGCCAGGAGTTGGGGACCAGCCTGGCTAACATAGCAAGATCCCATCTCTACAAAAAATTGAAATAATTAGTCAGGCGTAGTGGTGAATGCCTATATTTCCAGCTACTCTGGAGGGTGAGGTGGGAGGAACACTTTATCCCAGGAGTCCAAGGCTGCAATGAGCTATGAGGCCCCATTGCACTCCAGCCTGGGTAATAGAGTGAGACCCTATCTCAGATAAATAAATAAATAAATAAATAAATAAGAGGGATAATAAGTCATGACCAAGTGGGGTTTATACTAGGATTGTAAGATCAGTTCAACTTTGGAACATAAATATAATTTACTCTATTAGCAAAATAAAGAAAAGTGATAATCTCAATAAAGAAAACACATTTGAGAAAATTCAACATTAATTCATGGTAAAACCTCCAACAAATTAGGGATGAAAGGGATCTTCCTCAATCCATTAAAGGGCATTTACAAGAAACCTCTGACTAATACGATACTTAATGGTGAAAGACTGAATGTTTCCCCCTAAGATCAGACACAAGGCAAGAGTGTCCACTCTTCCCATTCCTGTCTCACGTTTCATTAGAAGTCTTAACCAATGTAATAAGGCAATAACAGAAGACACATACTGATTAGAAAGGAAGAAATGAAAACATCTTTTTTCACAGATGACATGATTACCTATGTTAAAAAAATCCCAAAGAATTGAAAAAGTGTTACTGGAACTAATGAGTGAGTTTAGCAAGTTTGCACGATACAAGGTTAGTATACAAAAAATTAATTACATTTCTATATATTAGCAATGAACAATTAGATATTTAAATTTTAAAAGGTACTATTTATAATAGCACCAAAACTCCTAAAATACTTAGAGAATATATACCAAAATGTGTGAAAATGAAATTCTAAAAACTAGAAAACTTCAATGAGAGAAAATAAAGGAGATTTAAATAAAAGGAGACACTCTGTCCATGGATTAGAAGATTCAATATCATTAAGGTGTCAATTCTCCCAAAACTGATCTATGATCTACAGATGTAACACAACCCCATTAAAAATATTAGCAGGTTTGTTGTTATTATTATTATTTTTTGAGCGATAGACAAGCTGATTCTAAAATATATTTGAAAAAGCAAAGGAACTAGAATATTCAAAGCAATTTTTTAAAAAACTAGGGACAAAGTTTTAGCAGTCATGGAAGCAGATTTTAATCCTTAGTACAAAGCTACAGTAGTGAATACTGAATAGCACTGGTCAAAGGGTAGATACGTAGACCAATAGCGCAGAGCGGAGAGTATAGAAAGAGACTCATACAAAAACTCTGTATATGATTGTTTATAGTAGCTTTTTTCAAAGTCAACAAAAACTGGGAACAATCCAAATATCCAGTATCTGATGAATGAACACAACAAAATTACGGACACATATTACAGTATAAATGAATCTCCAAAGGATTATGCTCAGTGAAAGAAGCCAGACTCAAAGATATCCATTCATATGATAGCCTGGAAAGGACAGAACTACAGGAAAAGAAAATGGCAGTGGTATCCTGGGGATGAGGATGGGGGAGACAATTGGCTACAAATATCACAAAAAAACTTTTTGGTGTGATGAAAGTATTATGTATCTTAACTGAGATGGTGGTTACGTGACTGTATGTATTTGTCAAACTTCATAGAACTGTAAAGCTAAAAGTAGGAAATTTTATTGATACAAATTATGTATCAATAACATGATTTCAAAAAATTCATGTTCTTAAAGTTCAGGTCATTAAAGAGGTTGATTAATGGGCACAAATATACAGTTAGATAGAAGACGTAAGACCTAGTATTTGATAAATCAGTAGGTTGACTATAATTAATAATCTGTTGTACAATTCAAAATACCTAGAAGGGAATAATTTGAATGGTCCTAGAATAAAGAAAAGATATTTAAGGTGATAGATAACTCAATTACTCTGATTTGTCTTTACACATTATATACACTTATCAAATTATCACATGTACCCTGAAAATATGTATATTGTATATCAATACAAAATATATTTGTATAAAGCAAATTGATAGAAAGTACATATCTCCCTTCGCTTAAGAGGGAGACATTATCTCTACATTCTAAGGATACGTGATATATAAATATCCTTGAAAAGATAGGACAAAGGGTAGTCTTGCTTATTAGCTTTACGTGTAAGGTGTGCAGAAATGCAAGAGCCCTGTGAAGAGATTTCCCCCAACACAACTCTCCAAACCTCTAGTCTTAATGGTTTCTAATTTTTTAAGAAGTCCATGCATTGGTGAAATTTAAGAGAGTTCATTTTACCTTAATATTTAAACTGTCTGCTGCCTGTGTGCAGAAATCTCTTTTTTCCCTTAAATGTATGTTTCTTTTTGTTCTGTATAGAAATCATGGGACTAATTATATAGACTGTCTTGATTTTAGGGTGGAAAGAATAATTTCAATTGATCAGTGCCTAAAAAATTTTCCCAAACATGTACCTGAAAACTGGTTTGTGGAGAATATGTTGAAGTGAAATATACAGTTACCTGGAAAAGAATGTGCAAAATAAAAAAGTATCTTGCACAGTGCTTTGCTTATTAACATAGAAAATATTCAAAACACATATTTGTTACTATATACATACATTTTAAAAGATTAAGTTACTAAAAGTTCAGTAATATATTAATTTTGTCGCTTTCTGTAATAGATGAATAAAACTGTAATATACCTTAACATAGTTATATAGATCTAATACCAACATTATGTGACATTACGTGATTTCCTAGAAATGGAGAAAACAAATATATTCAAGAGGTATGTGATTTTCTTTTTTTTGGTTGCTATGAATTTGATGCTAATGGCCTACACCTGAAAACAGTAGGCATTGCATCCTTCACATTCTGATTGACCTGCCTTGTAGCAGGACTCAGTTGCTGACTTGCTCACAGACCTATGAAAGTGAGAGGCTGAACCAGCCTGGCTTCCCTCACCTGTCATCCCTGCTTTCTTTCTCCTTTCTATATGCAAAGACTGTGAGGGGAGAAGGGAGATAGGAATTGAAAGTTCAGTGTTTAAAATGGGAGATTATTTTCTTCCTTTCCCCATGGGGTGGATAAAAACTCATTGAGATTGGGATTGGGTGTGGGGAGACTGGCTTTTTGTTTCCTGGCTGGATGCTTTCTGTGATGTACAGTCCAGAGGCCCAGCCTGGGGAGTGCCTCTGAGCATCAGGTTAAGATCTACTTGAGTAGAGTCATGAACTTAGAGTCAGGTGCCTACATTTATTTCACCTAGAGGTTACTAAAGGTGGGTCTTACTGAAATAACCTATGTCAATGGGTGATACTATGAAGCTGTGTCTGGGAAGAAAAGGTGTCTCTTTACTATTTCCCAAAGCTTTTGGAGGATCTCAATAATTCCAGTGGATTCACACTGAAGGGGCATGAAGTTTTAGAGAAGGCATGACCCTTGGGCTGTGAGCCTGACCAATGGCCATGCAAGAATATGACACAGCTAAAAAAAAGTATTGATAGCATGGGCTTTTGAGGGGGTCCAAAGGAGACATGGCTACAGAGTGAAGGAGAGACAGTCCTCCAAGAGACCCATGCACACCAACTGGAAGGAGACCTCTGCATCAGTGGAGACCACCGGCATCAGGAGGAGCCTGCTTGAGCTATTTTGTATTTATTCCAGCCCATGGAAATAGACACAGTAAAGGAGGGGCAAAAGGATCTGAGAACCAGAACTCCCCTTCTAGAAGACCACATCCCTTTCCTAATTAAGAATTTGTATTTGTCAGCCTAGGTTTATGCTATGGTAACCAGATTTACCTCCAAATCTCAGTCCCTCAACATGACAAAGGTTTATTTTTTTATTCATATACAGCCTGTTGGGAGTCTGGCTGCTGTCCAGAATGGCATCATTCCCAGTGTCACTTAAGGATCTAGTTTGCCTGCACCCAGAAGCACCTTTACCTCCATGCTTGTCTTCCAGGTGGCCCTGGAAGGAGAGGAGGAAGTGGGTAGAACTCTTAAATATTCTGGGATGAAAGTTTTACAGGCCACTTCCATTCTCAGGTGATTGGCTCTAATAGTCATATTTTCCCATAAAATCAAAGGAGACTGGGAAATGTTGGGAATTCTATAGCATATTTGATAAGCACAATTGTCTTTAAGTCACAAGTCTAGTCAGTAAAGGGAGAAAGAATTTTAAATTGATATGAGATTGAGCTTTACAATAGAGTGAATTTTCTTAACCAAAAGTATCTGGAAAACTATTGACTTTGTCCAAGATATCATTAAGAGACTGGTAAGGGAGATACAGATTAAACAAAATTGCTTATGTTTATATTTTATGTTTATAACTGGTTGCAAAACAGTTATTCACAGATAATGAAAATCGATGGATAGTTGATTATTTATATTGTATAAACTTCATATTTATATTTGTATTCATTTTTTTGTAACAAAATTATCTTTGTAATGATTTTGCTTAGTTGAATAATAAAGTTTAACAAGATTAATAACAAAAAATCATGATATGAGGTAAATTATAGGGAGTTGAGTCTTGGAGAATACTTGTGATGGAAGGGAATTGATTTATATTTGTAAGTTCAATTTCAATAACAGGCCAACTGTGAATAATCAAGACTCACACCCCTATGTGATTCTGTATAAGATTTATTATGTATAAAATATTATATATATAACATATATTATATATATTAATATGTGCACACATATATCTGTTTGTATTCAGGAATATGTTCATATATGTCTGAGCCAAATTTTCCCATAGTTTAAGGAAACTAGTGGATTTGCAGAGAGGGCATTCTTTATTAAGGGGAATCCAATTTTTTTGATTTCTATTCATAAGACATTTACAGTATTAGTTATTTTCTATTGTTCTGAATTACTAAAATTATTAATACCCTGTTGTTAACTTATTTTAATAACTGTTTGACAGCCTAAGTTAGAAAATTGCCCATTGATGACCGTAATTGCCTTTTTTTTTTTTATCTACAATGTGCCCAGAGGGAAATGGTGTCATTGTACACAACTGTGTAGTATGTTATCATGTAGGAATCCCTGAGATAGGATATTTTGGCTAAATATTTTCTCTTCTCTACAAAACATACAAACTATAATTAGAAAGAAGAGCCCATACTTTTTCTTTTTAATTAGTGTTATCTAGCTTTACAATAATGAACACATAAAATATTTTCTTTCTTTCAAAGAAAACATATTATAATGTAGACCAATAGATCCTCATATAAAATTACCCTTTTTGTTTCTTTTCAAAGGCAGCGATCCTCTTGGTGCTGGTCAATTCTCTTTCGTGTTTTCTACACGGGGTAACGTGGGACTTGATCTATTATAAATTTCAAGATGATGGATGCCATAAAATATTCTTTTGTAAGCCTCCCAGATTTTTTATAGTCTTTTAATAATTTGCAGTATTGATTTATCCCTCATCTATCAGGTGTGGAACTCTAGTAAGCTCTGACAAGGATATATAAGGAAAAGAAAAGACCTTTCCCTTCGAGGCCTTAGACGAAATAAGAAAATGTGTAAGATAAAAGGTCCTCCTCATGCCCACCTGCTGTTGATTGAATGTTTGTGTTCCCTCCAGATTCAGATGTTGAAATCCTAACCCCAATGTGATGGTATTGGGAGGTGGAAACTTTGGGAGCTAGTTAGGTGATGAGGGTGGACCTGCATGAATGGGAGTCATGCCTTCCTAAAAGAAACCCCAGTGAGCTCTCTAGTCCTCTTTCTACCACGTGAAGATAAGAGGAGAAGTTAGCTGTCTGTAACCTGGAAGAGGGCGCTCCCAGAACTGACCATGCTGGCACCTTGATCTCAGACTTCCAGCCTCCAGAACTGTGAGTAAAATATTTCTGTTGTTTGTAAGCCACCCAGCTTGTGGTGCTTTGTTATAGCAGCCTGAACTAAGACACCACTCCCCCTTCACTCTTCCAGCAAGAACAGATGCAATCAAAATTTGCTAACATAAATTTAAGGCATCATGATCTGGGCTATTCAAAGTAGTCATGAACCTTTCAGCACCGTATTAATTCTGTAAGTTAGGACTGCCACAACCACGTGAGCTAAGGCTCTGATGCAGATGTGGAGAAGGATGAGGGATTGGATGATTCTGAATGGTTGAGTTTAAATGGAATGATGAGGTTTGGATGCATTTTCTGTCTCTAATTACATTTCAAAATCAAACAGAATAGACCTTTGTATTATATGCTGGTTTTATTTGAACCTGTGTGCTCTTATATTATTTCATTTCTTTTTTTTTTTTCACCCCAGCCTACTTCAGATGCAATCATTTCTTAAATTCAGAAATAACTGTATGCAAAACCACTTAGAATTGCCAACAGATATTGGAAGGTAAATAAGGTGATGTCTAACATAAAAAACAAAGGCAAAATTTAAGTACCCTGTATTTCAGATAAGAAAACCAAATAAAAACGGATTGACTCATTCAAAGAGCCAGGACACAAACAGAAGTCTTATCTCCAACCTAGTGATCCATTTCCCTGAGAATGTACAGTCTCATTGTGAATGTGTAGTGGCGGATATTCATTGAAATCTATACTTTAAAAAAATAGGCACATTAGTTTATGTCATCACGTTAGCTGGTTTTCTTGAGACTAGATTACAAAGGTAGTGTTTCTAAAACAATTTGATATAGATGAGAAGTGTTGGTGAACTATATACATAAGGCTTTGTAAGACTGCAATGTTGCTTCATTTTCTTTCTATTGACATTTCTTTGACTCCTTTTGTGGTATTTAATTATTTTCTATCATCATTAATTGATAGTGAATTAATCTAAAGAAACTTCTTGAGTGCCTGCCATGTGTCAAGCACTGTGTTAGGTACAGGGAATACGAAAATGAACAGAACTCAGTCCCCAACACAAGGACCTGCGTGGGGTACAGAGAGAACATGACCACCTTTGCTGGTTGTAAGACTTCACAGAGATGATGTTAATTTGTTTCATCAGAATTTAGAAGGATGGGTGTGATTATTTTAGGTGAGTAAGGGACAGAAAAGCATTCAGGCTAGAGGGAACAACTTGTACAAAGGCATAGAAGAGTGAAATTGTATGCTGTGTTTGGGTAATGACAGTTTGATGTTTCTGGAGCATGGAATAAGAGAAGGTATTAAGGAAGACAAAGTGGTAGATTGCCAAGGGCCTGGCTTGCTAAGTGTATTGGTTTCCTAGGGTTGCCATAGCAAATCACTAAACTCTGGATGGCTTAAAACATCAGAAATTTATTGTCTCACAGTAATGGAGGGCAGAAGTCCAAAATCAAGGTGTTGTTAGGACTATGCTCCTTCTAAAAGCTCTAGGGAAGAACTCTGCCTTATCTCTTCCTATCTGCTGTTGGTCACTGGCAATCTTAGGTGTTTTTTGGCTTGTAGCTGGGTCATTCCAGTTGCTGCCCCCATCTTCAAATGGCCTTATTCCTTCTTTGTTTGTGTCTCTGTGTTCAAATTTTTCTCTTATAAGGACAATAGTCAATGGATTCAGGGGCCACCCTAATCCAGTTTTACCTCATCTTAGAGTTGATGACATCTGCAAAGATGCTATTTTCATATAAGGTCACATTCAGAGGTTCTAGGTGAACATTTTTTTTTGTCTTTTTCTGTACAGTTGTTAAAGAACTTTTTAAAAGAGAAGTTTTAGTTTCACAGCAAAATTGACAGGAAGGTCCAGAGATATCCCATGTACCTCCTACGCCTACACATGCACAGCCTCCCCCATTATCAACATCACCCACCAGACTGGTCCATCTTTTTTATAATTGGCAAACCTACAATGACACATCATCATCATCTAAAGTCCATAATTTACATTAGGGTTCATTCTTGGTGCTGTGAACATTCTGTGGCTTTGGACAATTGTATCATGACATGCATCCACCATTATAGTATAATATAGTTTCACTGTCCTAAAAATCCTCTGTGCTCTGTCTGTGCATCCTCTCCTCCCTGTCTAATCCCTTGAAACCACTGATCTTATTACTTTCTCTTAGTTTTGCATTTCTGGAATGTCATATAGTTGAAATCATACAGTATGTAGCCTTTTCAGATTGGCTTGTTTCACTTAGTAACACGTATTTAAGTTTCCTTCATGTATTTTCATGGCTTGATAGCCCATTTCTTTTCAGCATTGAATAAGGACATAAATTTTGGAGGAACACAATTCAACCTGGTACACCATGTGAAGAGTCTACAAGAGATGGCAGCCGCTGATGCATCTCTACAGTGTTACTAGAGTGTGGAGGAAGCATCTGAGAAGTAAACCAGATGCTAGGGGATCAGTTAGGAGATCATTGGAGTATTTGAGGCAACAGATTATATGGGTTCATGAAAGGTTAGGCTCAGCCCCTTCCTACTGACTGTTTACCATATATTATATTTATTCATTGTAAACCCTGTTCTGTCTTCTCCTGACTTGTCAGTTCTGGTTGATTTTGATTGAAACTGATTGTACGTGCTCTTGATGGCAGTTCTTAGGTGTCATTGAAAAGAAATAGTCAAGGAAAAATAATATTTTGCTAAAAGATTGTGAAGAGATTTTCTAGTTAGCTCTTTTGCTATATGTACTCCTGATGCTTCCAACAGGTAATACCTACTGATCGAAACCTTCCTTAACAAGGTGACAAGAAAAACTTGAGTGCTGTTTTACTGTTTTTTTTTTCTCTTGGTATAAATGCCCAGCTTTGGGGGATTACCATTTCCAAGTGAAACTGATGAACCAATACAAGGAATGGTCAGGACTCTAAAAATTAATTTTTATCACCTGTATTGAACTTTCAGTATTCCAACACACTTTAAAAATTGTGGAAAAATGAACATAACATAAAATTTATCATTTAACAATTTTTAAATATCTTGCTCACCATTCACCCCACCTAGGACCTTGTAGTATATTGTGTTCTTCTCCACCACTTATTTTAACCACTTTTAAGTGTGTGTTAGTGGCATTAAGTACATTCTCAGTGTTGTGCAACCATCACTACTATCTAATTCCAGAACTTTGTCATCATCCCAGAAACTCTATACCCATTAAACAAAAACTCCCCATTCCCCCTTTATTCCAGCCTTGGTAACCTCTATTCTACTTTCTGTCTCTGTGAATTTGTCTATTCTACGTACCTCATAAAAATGGAGTCATACTGTATTTATCTTTTTGTGTCTGGCTTACTTTATTTAGCATAATGTTTTCAAGGTTCATCCATAATGTAGTATGTGTTAGAATTTCAACTCTTTTAAGGCTGAATAATATAATAATTCTATTGCGTGTATATACACATTTTGTTTATGCATTTTTCTGTTGATGGCTATTTGGGTTGTTTTCACCTTTTGGCTATTGTTAATAATCGTTATCTCTGAACAATGATGTACAAGTATCTGTCTGAGTCCCTGCTTTCAATTCTTTTGGACTTATACCTGGGACCAAAGCATTTTTACATAGATTACCTTCTTTGATTCTGTGTGGAAGCTGGGTCAGATGCTATTATTCCTATTTTGTAATACTCCAATTCAGAGATATTAGGTGAATTGCCCAAGGTCATCCAGCAGGTTAAAAATGGAATTGAGAGAATTTGCACATCCTAATTCATCCACTGCCTTTCTCACTATACCTTGGTACCATCATCCCATTGGGCTGTTTTGTTGGTGAGGTTGAAAAAAAATGTTATTAATATATCCTCTTGATTATTCTGGTAGCTTCTGTGGAATTTCTAAGGAACTACATCTCACATCCTAGTGATAAACCATCCTATCCAGTTGCACATTGTTCTGCATTCTGTGCATCAAGCCCACACCAGGAGCTTCAGGTTTTGTTTGTTTCTTTTCAGCTTCTTCTGAACATGTTTCAAGATGTTACTTACACCATAAAAACTGTTGCAAGCAAACCCCTCCTAATCCACATGCATCACTGTGGAGCTGCCAGAAACACAGACTTTTCTAGCCTTTTTCTTCATGATCTGAAAACAACCAGTTAAGTCACTCATTTCAGAGCATGAACCACTTAAATCTGTAGTTCTGGAAGAGATTATTTAAATGTTTATGAGTTACTCTTACATTCCCGCAGTACCTAAAACCTCTGTTCACAACCTTTTGGAAATGTGGTGGAGAAAAGATATTTAGTGATTTCCAGAATCATAGGGACGAGTTGTCTATATATTTTGGTTTTGCATAAGTACCAGTTTTGTTTTAAATTTTTTTCTTTTGGTTGCATGAAGAAAAATTCTGAAGAGTTTTGACTAAGTTTCCACTGGTGTAACCTGGAGATGAACATGCCACATCTCCAGGGAGACTGGGGGAGCTATGTAAATGCTCTTTCCTGTTGTCCTTCCAGGGATTGCATACTCTGGGCTTCAGGTCTTGAGCAAGGGCCCTGTTTATTCAAAGAGAATTCTCTCCCCCTCTCCCATAGGAGCTTGGTTTTCATCTGTGACTGAATCATGTTGGGAGTTATCTCTCAATTTCTGGCTACCGCAGCCAGCAAACTCTGCTAGCTAATTGCATTTTTGTCTAACTACGGACCCAGAGGCACTATAAAAAGTTCAGATCTGACACACCAAGAGGAAAAAGAATAAATAAGCATGCTGAGAGTTTTCTACTGTGTGAGTGTACAGACTCAGTAGGGTTCTCAGCATCTTTTGCATACCATGGCCATAGTTTGAGAAGTCACCAAGTTTGACCAGGAGTTAGACTTCAGAAACCTTGGGCCTCCCTCAAGAGCATTGTCACTGCTCTACAACGTGGACTGAATTTGAATTGAGTTACCTTTGTTGTGTTTCTAAGTTTGAAGCAAGGAGATAATTACTTTGCTCCTCCTCCAAACAAGTCTTTCCCTTGTAATGATGGGCTTTGTTCTAGGGAGTACATTTCTCAACTTTGCTTGCATGCTTGAGTAGTTTGGCAGGTTTTCTGATGCTTGGGGGCAATCTGAATCACACCTGAAGCTGATGGGTTGCTGACATATGGAGCTTTAATTAAACCAAGCTGAAAAAGGAGAGCATCTGGAAACCAGGGCTGGGCCTTGGAAGGGCCGGGGTGGTGCTTTTTTGATTATGTTTTTTTTCAGAGACCATGTTTATCTTTTCTACCAAAAAAAAGTTGGAATAACATGAATAACCGGATTGAACTTGGTCAAAATGTTGTGTCAAGAAAGATTTGTTTTCTTTTGTGAGTGTTATAGGCAATACTTGAAAGGGTTGAAGTGGGATTTGGTCATGAAAACAGCTGTTTGAAGGGCATATTACTTCTCTGTCTCAACAGAACATCTCTAAGGATTGATTTTAGCTGGCCCTAAGGGAAGGTGGTGGAGGACCATTTAGTCCAAGGTGACCCAAAAGCTCATACTAGGACATTTTCCAATTCAGAACCTGCCACAGATGACCCGTGTAAAGGTTTGGTGGGGCAAAATTTATTTCCCTGGTCCTGACAGTGAACTATCTATCTATTATATGAAATTTAGTCTATTGTTGCCTTTAACTATATGAAACATTAATTGTAACCTCTATCTGGGTCAAAACAGAATTATTACTAAATCATAAGAAGAAATCAGAATTCTCTTTCGTTTATTAAGCATTTATTCTGATCCAGGCACTGTACTTGACCCTAGGGATACAAGCATGCATTCACTCATTTAGCAAATACTTTACTATGTGCCTATGATGTGCCAGGCACTGTTTTGGGCACTGGAATAAAACAATGAATCTGACAAAGTCTCTGTTCTGGTGGAATTTGCTTTTCAGTGGGAGAGTCAGACTATAAAAAACAGACAATAAAAAAGTAAACAAAGATAAGCGATCATATGATTTGAGGGGGTTATAAGTGATCTGAAGAAAAGCAAAGTGAGGATAACATGCTACATACACCTTTGTTCATTTTCTCAACAAAATTTTATTAAGGACTGTCCATGGGGCTGGCACCGTGCCAGCCACTGAGGAGCTGATATGAACTCAACTTGTGATGAGTACTATGAAGAAAACAAAGGGCTGAGGTTGACAAGTAGCTAGGGCTGGAGTGAAGGTGTGTGTGGGCCCAGCAGTGCTTTAGACAGTGTGTTAGGAGAAGCTTCTCTGAGGACCTAAAGTGTGAGAAGGAAGGGGTAGTGGGAACGGTGGTGTGTGTGTGTGTGTGTGTATGTGTGCACTCACGCTGTGTGTGTTGGTGGGGCTGGGGGTGATGAGGTGGAAAGGAGATCATTCTAGGTAGGAAGAGCAGTATATTCAAAGGCTCTGAAGCAAAAACGATTTTGTGACAGCTGGTCATGAAAACCAAATTTGGTCATGTTTTTGAAGACCTCGATAACCACTATGGCTCGACATGAAGTTGGGGCCAGATCATACAGGGTCTTGAAGGCCATATTAAAATTTTTAAACTTGATTCCAAGGACGATGCAAAGACACTAGAAAATTTTGAGCAAGGGTCTGACATGATCTTATGCATATTAAGATCTCTTGTACCACCACAGAGTGACTAGATTAGAGATGGGTGAGAGTAGGAGGTGGCAGACCAGCAGAGAGGCTTTTTCAAGAATTTGGGCAAAGGAGGTGGAGGGGGCATCCACTAGCAACCTTGTGCACAGTAAACACCCCTCTGACAGTGCTGCTCTTGTCCTTCCTAATCGGATCAGTGAGAACGGACCAACTGCTCCAATCTTTTGCCTGCAGGCACTGAATGTCTAGACTAATTTGAAATCTGTGGAGTTCGAGGTATCTGGAAAGACAGCTTCTATTTTAAACTTAATTTTATTGAGAGTTTCCTAAGAAGTATAATTTCTCCTTTTGACCAGATTCTGACATTAACAAAAACAACAACAGTAACACAAACCTATAACTCTTTAGTATGTCAATCAGAGTTGATTTAAAAAGTACGAATTGCACAATACTCATTGGAAATAACATTGCAGCTATTTTTTTCTCTACCAGCATTGTTCATAAGGATAAACAGAACAAAACAAACCATGCAAATGATTTTTAGACCAAATTTGCCATCTCAGTTGTGGGTGTGTCATGAAGAGAAGGTGAATCTTATAGACAAACAGACCTGGGTTTAAATCTCAGTTTCACTGCTCAACTAACTCTGTGACATGTGGCAGGCCCCTGAAATTCCAGAGTGTGTGTTTCTTAAGAAAGAAGAAATACGCACAGTAATTGGTACATCATAGTATTCATGAGTGCCAGCCTTCCTTGCTGCTGTGGTTTGAATGGGTCCCCCCACAAAGCATGTGTTGGAAACTTAATCCTCAATGCAGCAATGTTAAGAGGTGGCACCTTTGACAGGTGATCAGGCCATGAGGACTCTGCCCTCTTGAATGAATTAATACTGATTACAAAAGGGCTTGGAGATGTGAGTTTTCCAACTGTGGGCTGATATAGCAAGAAGGCCTTTGTTAGATGCTGGTCCCTCGATCTTGGACTTGCCAGCCTCCAGAACCATGAGATAATGAATTTATCTGTTTATTGTAAATGATCCAGTCTGTAGTCTTCTGTTATAGCACAGAACAGCACAAATCAGACTAAGACACCTGCTTTTTTCCTGGCTTTCCTGTTCCCTCTTCTAAAGGGCTTTTCTCAGCTGTTACCCATCCTAAAGATGTTCAGTTAAATTTTCTTCCACCGTTACAGAAATACAAAGAGGATAAATTAAACCTTTTTTCTTCTTTTCCTCTCTTCTATCTTCTCTTTTCATCTCATCTCCTCTCCTCTCCTCTTCTCTTCTCTTCTCTTCTCTCTCTCTCTCTCTCTCTCTCTCTCTCTCTCTTTTTTCTAGGAATAGTGCAGATTAGCAATTATGTCCTAACCATAAAACTTGGTATCTGGCACCATGCTAGTTACTTTCCAGGCATTAACTCATTTAATCTTCACAAAAATCCTAAGAGGGAGGTACTAACCTTATCATGATTTTACAGGTGAAGAAACTATGGCTTGGAGAGGTTTAATTACTCACCCATTTTCATGCAACCTGTTAAGTGGTAGCACAGGAATTTGAGTTCAGGACATCTGACTTCAGAGATCTTTTAGGGCATTTTGTGCATTTGTTAGATGTCTTAGTTCCTCTAGACATTTTTGTTGGATGTGGGGACACTGGTACTGTTGATGACCTTGGTGGAGAGGTGGAGAGTCCTGCTGGAAAGTAAGTGGGATTAGGTGTTTATGAGTGCATGTATGTATGTGCCTTATTCAGGAAAAATAATTTTCCTCCTTTTTTGTCCACCATCTGTATCACACCTGGAGGCACTCAGTATTTTTCAGAAATACAGATGATTCATACAATTATTTTCTTATAATGTCTAACCTCCCAGAGGAGGCACTGGAGGGGAAAGTTCATTTACAAAGATCAGCTATGCTTTTAAGGGCATCTTAATTTAGTGAGTTGGAGAAAGCCAGGCTGCTAATTGATTAGCTTGTTTCTTGACCCGCTAATTGAGACTTGGGCTTTATTCACATGGCTCCTAGGCAGTTTTGGCTTCAGCTGTGTGTCCTGATCTAAGCTTGCCAAAATCAGATGCTGTAGGGTGCAGAGTTAACAAATCTGGCAGCATCTGCAGATGTAATGTAGATGCCGTTATGGAAAAATGAGGAACTTCCCTCCCAATTAGAGAAGATTGCTCTGGTGCTTACTCTGTTGTTTCAAGCTTGTTCTCTTAAATACCTCCACTGTTGCAATTCCAAAATATAAGACATTTTTTTTTTCAACAAGGGAAACCTGTGTATGCTTAAATGTTATTTATGTTACAAACCAATACTCTTAAGTAAGTTCTTGGTGGTGATGAGTTGACTCAGTTAAAATAGTCCATCTAGGACTAGGTTGAACGAGAGAAAATGTTTTTTTGTGGAATTAAGCCACCCTTTTGGAGAGGTGAGAACTGTCATATCATTTGAAGAGAAGAAAGCAGGGTCAGTCAAAGGATTTCTGACAGGTCACCAAGCTTCTTTGAGCTCTTTGGTTCTCTTGTGCACTCCTACCATGGCTAAGTCCCACTCCGGGTTTCCCTTAGTATCTTTCTCCGAGTCCTCAATCTGCGGGGCAATCAGCTGCCCACTTGGTGCTCTACAGACTCAAGACCAATCATAGGGAAGTAAACATTTTGTTTTCCATTTTCAAAACAATGTTTCCATATTACAAGAAGAGAAGAGAACAGGAAAAAATCACTCAAATCTTCTAAAGTAGTAACAAACCCTCAAGGTTTTTTTGTTTGTAAAATAAGAATAACTTATCCTTTTTTTGAAGACCAATATGAGAACATATTTAAAGCATAGAGTACAGGGCCTAGCCCCCAATGAATGGTTGTAACTGTTTAATTCATGTTTTAGTGCATTTTTGCATGCTTACTTATTTGCTTCCTCCCTCCTTCTTCCTACCTTCCTTCTGTCCTTCCTCTTTCCACCATATAAATTGGACACATATAAATTATTATCCAACTTGTCATATGATATTTAACTCAATACTCCCTATTAAGAGAGCAAGGACCCCATATCCCACTTGCTAATTTTTTTGACAGTGACTACTTATCATTGCATTCCCCTGCATGGAGTCGGGAATGGAACTAGATCTGGCAACCTGCTTGCCCTCGTTTCTATCTCCCATCCTCATTCCCTCCTAGCTTTCCAAATGGCTAAAGACTGGAAACAACCAAGTCCAGGAGACACACATGCTCATTTCAAAAGATCTATTTGACTGGGAAGCACTTCCATAAGCAGGGTATTTTCAGAGTTATGCAAAATGAGACAGGTTAATAAGTGGTTGAGCTCTCAGAGAAATAAAAAGATCGTCAAAATTGGACCCACCCTCTTTCTCCCATGTCTCTATGTCCACTCCAGATCTCTTTTTTTTTTACTTGGTTAAGCAGTTGAGTCACATTTTGAACTTGGGGATTATTTTGTTCAGAATCATTTTGCCTCTGAAATGAATGTGTTATAAATCAGGTTGGGGGGAGATGATTTCTTATTTCTCTTCCAACACCATGATTCTGTGAATTTTATGAACAGGAGAAGGAAAATGATGCCATCAAATGGCATTTACTCTTTTGAAATTTTCCCAAGAGCCACACAACTTGAAGTCTATTTACTCAATCCCTCTGACAGTTGGGTAGTCTTTAAACATGTGTTAAGATGGCCAGGCTTAATGCCTGTATATTTTACTAAGAGGTTGGTGGGCTTATTTGATTTAGTTCATGTGAGAAGTTTAATTGTTTTCTTCCTCTTCTTTCTTTGCTGGCAATGACTGTATCTAGTAGAATAAAGCATTGTCCAGCCACCCCCTTTCATTCCTTATACACAGGAGATGGGAGCTGTGGATGGCTGGTGTTTCCCTGAGGTTTCCAATGCACCATGTGTTTCGCATCAAGTGAGCTAATACCTTTTCAGCTGAAAACCTTTCAACGGCCTCAAGTTTCCAGACCAGACTTTACCTCTGAGCTCCAAACAGGTCCAGACTTATTTCATGTTGGTTCACCCTTACTATTGGCATAATAGATGCTGATTCATGAGAGTAAATTCCAAAACCTGCTTGGGATTATGCCCTAAGTCTTATACCCATTATTTCCCCCTGTCCAAGTCCTGCCATCCTTTATGGGAAGCTCTGTGCATATTGGCTATATTAATGGCATAGTAAATAATTATGATATCGCTATTAGCCATATTTTACAGATGAGGAAACAGGCTTAGGGAGATCAAGTCACTTGCTCAAGGTAGCAGAGATAGAATGCAGAACGATGATTAGAATTTAGGTTTGTAACACCCAAACCATACTGTCTCTGCAGCAGGAAAGGTAAGTGCCAAGACTTGAGAGGGTCAGACATTCTTTTCTTCCTGTTTTGATCTAATTAATTTAGAGCAAAAGGGATCTTTGAGATAATTTGATCTCAACTCCTTTATAGATGAAAGAGTCAAGGCTGGTGATGGGGAGTGACTGGCTCAAGGTCACACTACTGGCAGTGTCTGCACCAGAACAAAGGTGACCTGTGCTCTTTCCAGCACAGTGCGCTGGGCAGGGCAAGAGTCTGTAATTACAGAGCAGTGAGATGGAGCTGGCCAAGAGTTAGGAGAGCTAAGGTTTTTGTCCTAAATTAAAAATGAATTTACATGTTCTTGAAATAAAAATATATAGTAAAGAATCCTACACATCTAAGGGATCTGGAAAGCTTTCCTGGTCTAGTTCCTTGGTAAAATCCAAACTCCTTTTCAGGATCTCCAAGGCGATGCATGATCTCTCTCTGGTCCCCATCCCAAGCTTTCACAGCACTGGTTGCTTTTGAGCCCTAGAACCCAAGCTCTTTTCAGCTTTGGGCTTCTTGCTACCATCTCACCTATTGCTGGACCTGTCCTTTGTAGGGCTGGCTCTTTCTGTAGGTCTCAGTTTACACACCCACCCTCAGAGTCGTCTTTCCTGACATCACTCTGTGTGTGCATGTCCTTGGCCCCACACTTTATCATATTTTTTCTTTAGTCCGTACCACTATTTGTAATTATTTCTTAGTTAGTTTACTTGTTTAATGCTTGTCACTCCTTGTAGATTATAAGGCCAGTGACATCAAGGCCAGGCTTGTGTTCTTCAGCACCTATACCCAGCATACCTGTTGATACATTTTCATCTGGCAAACCCCAGATGTCAATATTGCCTAAAACTCCTAATGGGAAGAGCTTTAAATACTCAAATTCAAATTTATTTTCTAAGAGTAGTAAACATAAGTTACTCATGTTTCATTGTGGGTTTTTTTTCCCAAATGAAATAACCAGTCACTTAGCAAAATCCCAAGGGAATGGGACAGAAGGCAGACATTACTTTTGGAGAATAAGTGAAGCGTTGAGAACTGTCAGAGCTCAGGGGTACTACACATGCGCAGTGCACGCATACATGGGCCTGCACAAAACTTCCTTTTCCAAATTCTGAACAGTTTAAAAAATCTCTGAGCTCCAATTAATGCCTACTTACTCTTTCCATAAATCAAGCTCCTTCTATAGCAGAGTGCCTTTCCCTACTGAGGACACTGTACCCGAAGCCTCCTGGGCCCTTGCCTAGTGGCAGGCATGCCACTGGCGTTTGTCATATAGTCTTCATGTAGGACATGAGTATATACATTCTGGAACAAAATTAGTCTATAAATATTGCATAAATATAAAATTAATAATGATGATATTAATAGTGATGGTTGAGTGCTTCTCATATGCCAGGCAATATGTGGCTTTGCTTTCAATATTATTTAATTCTTATAATGACCCTTTGGAAGTAGGCACTTTTGTTATTTCTGTTTCATAGGTGAGGAAACTGACACTTAGGTAATTAAAAAAGAAAACAACAAAACCAAAAAACCAAGGCAGCATAGCAAATTAGTGCAGAGCTAGCATTCCAAGCTGGTCTCCTTGATTCCAGAGCTTTTGCACCTGAATGTTCTGCCATAACCATAGGTCTTTTCTCACCTTCCCGTTTTCCTGATGACATGGGCTAGACACGTAGGAACCAAGAAAGATCTACTTGGTGGTAGATTCTGAAGGAGGCCTGGCAGCCTTCGGTAAGCAGGGAACTCCACCCTCCTGGAACCCCCTGGCTGTGTGATTCTCCAGGAACTTTGTATCGCTCTTGTGGACATGGGACTCTTGCAAGGAGAGCACCATGATCAAGTTTCTTGTTAATGTTCACAGTTGCCTGGGAGTGGAAAGAGACCAGGCCTAAGTGTGGCTCTGAACTTCTGGCTTTGTGATTTGGGGCACAACATTGAACTCCAAGGTGTAGTTTTCCCATCTTTGCAATAAGGACAAGATTAATCACTACTTTGTGGGGTTGTTGTTGGGACTGAAAAAGCACAATGCATTTGAAAGTGCTTTGCATGCAGCACTATTTTATAAATGCAAAACTTATTACCAGTGATTAACCTTTCAAGTGAAAAACTGGGTCCCATTTGGACCAGACAAAAGTGATCAATAAGTGTTTGCTGATTGATTGGCACAACACTGAGGGCCTGACAGTCTTGAGTCCTGCTGGCTGCTGTCTAGACTCCAGTGGGTGATGGATCCCAAGCTTCCTATGCTGTGGCCCTTACAGTGGTTTCCACTGTTGAGAAAGATAAACAGGCCAGGCCATAGTTTCCCAAACATCTGGAGCGTTTGCCCATCAGAGCTTATTGCTGTGGAGCATAAATCACGTACTTTAGTCCTTTTCACTGGCACATTTGCATTCATTAAAAGCAATAGCCCCAAATGTAAAAGTCATAATAGTGGTAGCCAAATACTGTGTCCTTTACTGACAGCCAGCCAAGCCGTGCACAGTGATCACACCGGAAAATCACCACGGAGCAGCAAATCTGCTGGGGGAAGAAAGGAAACACTTCCAGGCATTTTCTGAGTCAGCTTTCTGACTTATTGGTTTCGCTCCTTCCCACGTGAAGCATTTATAGAAACGTGCTGGCTCTGAGAAGCAAGCTTGCCTGAAAGGAGAGACGCATGCCTCCGCTGGGGGTGTTGAGTGGCTCAGGCAAAGTCCTAAAGTGAGAAATGAATGGTTTCGTGTTTTGTGGTTCTGAAAGTTGAGGGGTGAGACTTCCTCAGAAGGAGGGTGGAGCGAACCGGTCAGGATGAACACAGAACGCTTCCTTTTAGCAGGTCCAAAGCAAACCACTTCTGACTTAGATTGCGAAGTCAAGCTGGGTCCTCACGCCACTGTTTATAAAGCTGTCGCATTCCTTGGCAGGAGAACACGTAGGCAAATCACCAGAGGAAACAGAAATCATATAAAATCTTACTTTTAGCAGTGAGATCTCTGCTTTTCTTGATGGTCCGGGAGGAGCTGCCGATGGCTGCATCCTTCATCACCATTTTCGTAACAACTCTCAGAAATGAAAGAGATAAATGTTCCACCACTAAAAGTAACCAGATGCCAATCAATGACTCTGCTTCTCTGTACACCAAGGCTGCTCTTTATCCTATCTGGTCATTGGGTCTTAGCCCCGTGTGACCAAAATGCTGGCCCATCCTGGAGTTGTAAGTGGATAAAACAAACTGTCTGCAACAGAGCAGCCCTGTGCAGCGTGCTGCTGTACACACATCTGGTTACAGCTTGTCTTTAAATATTATATTTGTTCTGCGCGTTTATTCTGAACTTCTAAGTCACCAACGGCAAGCTTTCCCTTACTTGAACAGTTTAGATGACACATGCTCTTGCAGGGTATTGTGTATCCATTTTTCTTTAAAAAAGAGAAAAATGTTTCCTTAGCCAGTCTGGGGACCAGAAGGGAGTTAATTTTGGGGGCCCGGTGGTTTCTTTTGGTGGGGTTTCCAGATAGACTAAGATGAGAGACTCACTTAAACTCACCTGAAAGTTCCATCAGGATGAGCACTGTGTGTGGGGTGTGTGCGTCCAGAGGTAGGATCTGTGATCCTAGCTGATAGTCAAAAACTTGGAAGAGGTGAGAGATGAAGCAACAGATTAGAAATTTTAGGGCTGCGGCCATTTGTGTATATATATACATAAATAGAGCATCAAAATATCTGGATAAAAAATAGAAAACTATCTACTTTGTTATCCATGCATGTAAATATACGGATAATTTTATATATAAATATATAAAATGCTAAATATATGGCTGAGTGGTTTCTTGCTTTCCCTGTTTTTATTTGGATTTAGGCTAAGTGTAGACATGCCATGTAAGTTCTGACGTTGGTTTGGCAAATAACAAGCTGTTTGTCCGTCATTCAGGGCCTGGGTCTTTTTGCTTCTTAGGACGTGGCTGACCATATCTGTGTCATTTCTAATGCACTTGGGCTCACCTGCCAATCTCCCACCCTGGTGAAAGGATGAACGCCTGTGCCTTTCAGGGAGCAGAGCCAAACTTGGAAGGCGCTACTATCCCTGTACAGCTGCATCGTTCTTCCTAGATTTTGAAAAGTTTATTTAACGGAGCCGTTTGGCTGAAATTTCTAGGTATTTGATAAGAAAGAAGAGCAGCGGCATGCCCTTTCTCAAATTGAAGGAGCAGTATACTCTTGTGCATTTTTTATTTTTTGAAATTACACCTAGACCAAGGGATGTAAAAAATACAGTTTGGAGATCACTAATAATTCCCCCGGGGGCCTCCTGGCTGTCCCCTGCTTTCTGTGTGATACTGTATAGGCCTTGGATTCTGGTATGAATTAATTTATTTATATTTATTATATCACTTAATGATTTTTAATGAAAACCAGACATAATCTCATTGGTGTTTCACCACAGCACTGCCACATTTACTTATTTATTTATTTTTGTGGTCCTTGAGTTTTTTTTTTAACCTCACTATCCATAGACAAAAGCATGGTATCTTGGTTTATTATACATTTCAAACAATTCAACAAACATTTGTTGGGTATATCTTGCATTTGGTAAGTGCTGCAGTTACCAAGATGAAAAGAAACAATTCTTGCCATTAATGAATTCACAGCCTTGTCAGAAGACAGAGGACAAATAATTATTTTAGAGACTGGAAAACCTAATGATTTAGTGGGGGTTCTGGAATGAGATTGCCTGGATCTGAATCTTTCCTCTGCCACTTGCTATCTGTGTGCTCTTAGGCAATTTTCCTGATGTCACTTTATCTCAGGGAGGATAATCAGCATCTAAATGGGGATAAACACTGTATTTTCTTATAAAGTCATTGTGATAATTATTATAAAAGAGTTAATACATGTGTGGAGTACTTAGAATCCTGCCTCGCATAAAATAGGAGCCTAGTAAATGTTAGCTGTTGTTATTATTACTCAGAATTACGGGCAGTAAAATAAATGTTTGTATTTGCATCAAAATCACTGTGTGTGTGGGGGGCGGTGGGGGTGGTTGTTAAATGCAGATTCCTGGGCCTCCAGCTCAGAGTTTCTGGTTTCCTAGGTCTAGGCGGATTTTGGGATTCTACAATTTTAATAAGCACCTAAGTAATTCCAATGCAGGATGTTCATGGCTCACACTTGGAGGAACTCATATGCTGAGGCAAGAGCAACACTGAAGAGGTGAGATAGTCTTTGTTTAGGGGTGGAGTCAGGAAAGACCTCACAGTAGAGATCATGGTATATACTCTGTGTTTTGAAGGATGAATAGGAGGTCAACAGGCAGAGAGAACAGCAGCACTTGCAAAGACACAGAGTTGTAGATCAATGGGGTATGTCTGGAGCAATAGTGTTTCCACGTCTTTGGAGCTGTCTTTAAAAGGATGGATGGCTGGAGAAAAGTTGTGGGTGATGGAGTCAGAGAGAGAAGAGTAATTTCTGGACAGCTCCTGACCATCTAATTAAAGAATGGTCAAAGAACGACTAAATGAGTCAAATTGTTTTCTGATTTGATTTGGATAAGAATGAGGAATTGATGCGAGGTTTAATCTTGCAGTTGGTTGTGATGGAGATAAATAGGAACAGTTACCACTGGGCTAGTTAATCATCATGTCATACTCTACTCTGATAACCAGTGCCAAGCATTTCTGAGAATTCTGCTTAGATGCTGGTAGTGAGGAATATTTAGACACAGCAAGGAGTTAAAAATAAGGATGTGAGTTCTCTCCCTCCTCTTGTGGATAGCTCCCAAGAGACGGAAGCTTTTACCCATCTGAAGTGTTTAGATATTTTGGATATTTTAGATATTTTAGACGTGGATAGCTGGATGCTTGGGGAGTAATTAGGTAATGCCTCAAAATATCTACTCTGTAAAATAAGAAAGGATCTTGGGGAAAATAAATGTTGCTTTTTCTTTTTGTCAACCTCAATAAAATAATGAACATAGTAGGCAAGGCAATGGTCCTATAGTACAGATAGATAAATGCACTTCAGGCAGAATAAGTGATTTTCTTCTTGCATTGTTTTAAATCAAGGGGATTTCACAATGAAATTGAACAAGAAGAAGTTTCCATGTAAAATCTGGCTGTGACTTCACATGAAATCTTCACATTGCTTTATGGTAGAATAAAGCTTTCTGGAAATTGTTTGTTGAATTTTATCAATAACCTGATCCAGTGGTGGAAAGAAAGAAGATTCTTTGGGAAACCTCGTTTGGTGACTGCATGCAGTTGTTGGTGAGGCAAAGGAAAAGGAACTAATAATGCAATTGGAAACTGATTAGTTGGCATAGACATTCAAGAGTCAGCTTTCTCTTTTCTTTTTGTAAATTGTCATTCTTCTAAAGTTCCATAGATATTGTTTATTTATCATCAAATTAGCAGAAACTAGACTGCTTTTAAAAAGTTGCAAAATCAAACCAAACCTTCATGTGATTTCACAGCAATGGGAAGACCCTGCCCACTGTGTGCAGCTCCACTATTACTGTATAAGCTTCTGGCAATAACCGATGTCTATCTGATGTAAAAATGGATACTTGGCAAGGGAGAAGGAAGCTGTTCTTTTGTGCTTATGGCAAGTGGATGGGAACTTACTTAAAAACTCTCTGGGGGTCATATTGGAATATTCCTCAGCAACATCACCCTTTAGTTACAATGACTAGAAATTACTATCAAAAACTATAAATGACTCTTGGGCTTCTGGATGTTTCTGAGAGAGCCTGTGTTTAGATTAATGGACAACAGACTGAATAGTGGGTCATGATGGGTGGCCAAACTCTTTGAAACACAGTAGGCCTATTGTATATGCAAGAGCTGCTAAATTCAAAGCAATCCATGGTTTGGAGGCTTCTGTAAATATACATTAGCCTTTAAGCAAACCAGAAATTACAACAGCTTTTATTTTGTTCTTTAAGAGAACAAAGTGCGAGAGAGAAAAGAGATAAACAAGCACCAGAGAACTTTCTTTTGCAACTCAGCCTTCTTTTCCTTTTGACATTGTTTTTAAAGTTGCAGCGGGTCCTGTGTGAATGAATATGGGTTTTTATCCCTGAAAACAGAGGCCTGCTGTCTGATGCAAGCTTCTTTTTTTCCTGTTTGATTGGCAGGCCTTTCTGTCTCACTCCCATTAGAGAAGAAATACTGTTTAGATTTCGACACAAGATATTGCCAGTGGAATAAACAGTGCCATTTTCACGATAAAGTGGATGTTTGAAATTAAGGGTTTATTTAAGCCCACTGGTGAGCGACATTCCACTTGAATTAGGAGACGCTCCTACAGGAAACAAATTTTATCAGCTTCATTTTGTTGTTTTCCAAGCTCTTCCTCCTGAGCTGACAGAAGGACAGCGTTTGCGGAGATATCGCTGGGACCTTCTGTTATCAGCGGAACTGCACGTACGGAGGAGGAAGCTCTTTTGGAAGGTGGCTTGTGAGGCCCCCGAGGTCGTCCCCAAGACAGCGAGCTCCGCGGCCAACGGCAGGGGGAGCCCGAGGACTGGCTGCGACGGAGCGCCGCGGCCGCGCCGGGGGACGGGAAGGAGGCTGTCGCCACAGTGACCCGACCTCCCCCTTTCTTTCCTTCTCTTTTTTAAACGTAGGATCGGAAAAAGAATAACAATAATAATAATAATAATAATAATAATAAAAATCATCAGCGAGCAAACAAAGGGCGCCAAAGAACCAAATGTATGCAGCCGAGGAGCTTAAAAAAAAAATTTTTTTTTTCTTCCAGGGGACTCAAGAGAGGAACCTTAAGGTCACATGTTCTCATTCTCCTTGTCAGTCATTTTGCAGCTGTCCTAGCCTAGCATGTCCTCTTCTCCAGCCGCAGCCCCGCCTCTCAGCCACCCCAATTTGGTGCTCCGCGATTTGGTCCTATGCGCCAGCACCTGGGCTGCCTTTGGGAAGACCCCCGCCCGCCCCGGTCCGCAGGAGCCATACTTGCTAAGCACCCCCCATAGGTGGTGCCGGCAGAGGTTAAGCACTGTACCCGCTGCTGTGCGCAACAGGGGTATCCCCCACCCCCTTTTTGGTCAGGGAGGTGAGGTGGAAGGAGCTGGAGTCAGGACACCAGGTTCTCAGCCCAGCTCTACCCCAAGGGCCCCCCTCTTAACCTCTTTTGGATTCCTGTTCTTCGTTTGTAAAATGAGGGAATTGGGGTAAGTGGCTTCTAAGCGCTCAGGTTCTGTCTGTTCCTAAAATAAGAAGTGAGAGGTTAAGGTAGTAAACCAAAGAAGTCAACCACAGAGCAAGATTTTTAGTGCAAAATTTTGAGGAATTGAAGCAAAAGTTTTTTTTTTTTTTTCTTCCCGGAGTGTGAATTACCGGATTAAAGGTCTTCAGTACTTCACTTCCGTCTCTGTGGTGTATCGATGAACAGATTTACTGAAATTTCTATCCCATGGTCCAAACGGAGGCAAGCAGATTAGATTCCACCTTAAGTGGCAGTTTTCTTTTTGCTAATGGCTTATGTATGAGTTAACGGCAAATTTCTTCATTAAGTAAAAATATCGCTTGGTAAATAAACTGACAGATTATACTAGTATTTGAGCTTTTGTTCTCAGAACAAATTTCATATATACTCTTTTTTGGGGCTGTTCTAATTTAATTGGCCCTAATGAGAACCAGATTGCCCACCAGGATAAAAAGAAAATTGTCAATCTCTGTCACATTTATTGTTCTCAGTGGTGGGCAGGGTTGTACTTTGGAATAAGTAGACAAATGTAAAAGGGCCCTGAGAAGGCAGAGATATTGAATATAGATAATAAATTAATCTTAAAATTACACATGTGCTTACATTGTGTTCAAAGAGTATGGAGCCACTGGGAGGCAGACCAGAGAAGAGTTTAGCAACAGATCTGTGAGCTGCTGACTTCAGGACAGAAACCTCTCAGCTCTCAGAAGGGGCTTCCTAAATAGCAGGACTGAATGGATAAATCAATTTTATCAAATATAGGAAAGTATCTTGTGCTTCAGAAGAAGACCAAGACATTATTTCAATGTGAATAAGAGCTTACTCTTTTACCCAGGAAGTGAAATACTCCATAATTTTGTCACTGTGACCCATTTTCTCTTAAATATTTGTGCCAACAATTTTATAAGTTCTTTGGGGGCATATTTTAAAATCTGTTCCTCCCTGCAGTGCCTACTTTGCCTGTGGGATTTTGCAATAAGAGGTGCTCAAAAGCAGTAGTTGAACTGAATGGTCACATTAATTTTTTTCCCTCTTGAATGCATCAGTACAGCTACAGAAACAAACAAACCGAAAAAAAAAAATGAAAAAAGTCCTTGTATGAAGTCATGAGTTGGCTCATACTAGGTGCTGAGTCCATTTCCAGCTCTAATGACTGGATACTCATCACCAGCTTGATCTAGGCTGCTGGGAATGGGCTGCACCATTTAAGAGAGACACTGTGTATTGCTCAGATCATTAAGCATGAATGTGCTAAGCACCAAAACTCAGATTTTGTGCAAGCCGTTGGCTGTTTCCTACATCCAGTTTTTTTGAGTTTTTAAAGAAGATTTATTTATACTAATATTAATACCACTTTCTCTTTGGATCACTTCTGGAAAAGAGTTCTTTGCTAAGTAAGAGCAGTATATAGTTCCACGACCATACTGAGTGGAGCAGCAGCAGTGTGGCAAGGCACTTAGTTGCATTAGAACCATACACAATCATATTCATAATCGCATAGGCAGTGTTGCATTTGGGAGGACTTGTTCATTGGAATGGGGTTGATGGGGTGAGGTTGCTGATGGTGACATTGGACTTGCTGATCAAGTATGTGAAGTGGTTAGAATTTTTGTTTTTCCATTTATTGTTTAATCTTTATAAGCCTTTGATTGTAAGGCTTATAGCCTTGATTGATTGATCTGTAAACTGAGAGCTCTTTCCATTGAGTTTTTTTAGGGTTGAGAAAATATATGTTGAGTCCCTAAAACATATTAGGCATTCAAAAGTAGGCTACTTTTGTTATCTAAGGTAAGTTCTAAAAAGCCCTTTGCTTCCCAAATACATGTCCAAAGAGTTGTCAAAAAATGTACTTAATTTTTGATGAAGATTGAGTCTCTCTGGAATTACTGAGAAGAAACACTACTCATTAAAAAAAACCAAAAATCAAATCCTTTGTGCCCTCAAACTTTTCAGTTCTTTTCCTCTTCCTTTCTTTCATTTGTATTAATACTTATCTCCCACTCAGAAGAGTTTCCAAATACTATTTTCACCATACCTACTTGATAATAATTTAATATGCTACTCTTCTTAGAATATTTAATTATTAGTAGGGAACAAATCTGTCCATTAAGAAATAAAATGTGAAATGGGAATTTCAAGCCCTGGTCAAGAGGTGAGAGTGTATTTTTTTAGGGTAGTAGGATCTTTTCAATTTCCTTGAAATTAAAGTCATTAGTGATAACGAATACATGAAATGTACCATCTATTTAATCGTCAGAACTTTAAGGTAAAATAATTAATCCCACTAACTACTTACCTAGCAAAGCCATAAGGAAAGAATCATGTACATTCACCATTCATTCATTTATTCAATATCTTTAAATGATGGATTGCTTTGGACCAAGAGCCATACATTGGTGCTGAAGAGTCAAAAAGGCCTGAGGCACAGTCCATGTGCAGAGAGGTCACACTCTAGGGTTAGGGAGAGCAATAGGGAATCACAAATGCACTTGTAACCGGGAGGTGAAGTGGGGATGGCCGAAAGGAAGGTTGTCAGGGGCCAGAGCTGACCACCTCGGCCTTTGGAAAGCATGCTGCCTTTCTCTGGAATGAGAAGGCTGCACAGGCCATGCCAAGTATAGCCTAGTTTGCTAAGAATTTTCTTCAAGGCCATGTATTTGCTGATGGACTATGGACTGGGTCTGTCTTTTAAATATGTGGTCAGACTAGAATTATTTTTAAGCAGGAAATTCTCTCAAAACATGAGCACAATTATGGAGTCAAGGGGATAATCGATGTGACCTCTGTTTAACCTTGGGACTATTTATGATTTTAAACTTTTTCATTGCCTAGGTGAACAGGGGAAAAGTCTTCTATTTCCACCCTTATATCCTCCATTATACTAATTGCAGGAAGAGGGCTTCTAAAGTCCACCATTAAAAGCAGTAAAGAAACTCTATCCATGACATGAAACACTACACCGAGCCTATGTAAAATTGAGTTACAGGCTTACAGGACTGTGGCCTTTATTTGAAGTGTTCAGCTGTGCTATTGTGGGTTAACTGCTCTGAAAGCATACATCTTTTTTTCCTAGGCAGTAAAACCATTTCTGTAGTCTTATTTTATTTGGTAACTATGTCATGCTTAAATATAGTTTGTGGGTGAAATTGTTATAAGTTGGCATTTGTACTTTATATGGTTTTGTATGAGGAAACCTTAGTTAAAGGAAAACACAGGAACTTGGGCAAATGTCCCTTCCTCAAAGCATACTCTGTAGGCTCTCGCCATATTACATTCCGAAACCATAAGAAGTCATGCAAATAGAAAACAGTAAATAGGGTGGAACACAAGAACTCAAAGCACCATGGGATCCAGTTAGCCTCAGCAATTTGATAAAAATAACATTTAAAGTCATTTAACTCCTTGTTAACTATTGTGAACAATGTTCATTTATTCTGACCAGGCAAATATTGAGGGGTCAAACTGATAAAACACGAGGGGAGGCTGTTACTCAAATAGCCTTTATATACATGGGAACTTTTCAGAATTTAAGCTGCAGTCATGGTCAATATTTTTTGCATTGTGCATTTCAGTTAACAAAATATTAAACTTAAATTTGCACTTAAGTACATGATTATGAGATTTACAGTTTACAACTGGAGATGTTACAATTGCCCAAACCTGAGAGAGAGAAAACATAAGAGGTGGAATTGAAGAGAGCTATCATGATAGGAAACACATATACACATCTTGTAACTACCTATCAAGGCATTTTCTTTGTGGCTGCAGGGACTTGCTGAGTCATTGGGCTTCTGTTTGGATCACAAATGAGGAGGCAAAGGCAATAACATTTGTAGCTGGATGATGACTTTTCCTGTTGCCTTCAAAGAAGGCTCAATGAGGAAGACAAAGAAACATCAAGCTTTTCACATTCTAAAAGAAAAACCATAATTATGACCAGAAACCTCTTTTAGGTTTTCTAGGTTCTGCTTCTTCCCTCTTGAGGCTCTGCCATGTTGTGTTTTCAAGGTCATCCTGGCAACACATGCCACTTCCATGCATTGGCCAGAATTAGTCACCTAACTGCAAGGAGTCTGAGAAACGTACAGGAGTACATGGAAATTAGTGAGAATCGACAGTCATTGCAATACAGGCACTGGCATATTTGCAAGTGCAATGGCTTCCCTCACCTTCTCAGAACCAAGTGAATGAGGGTGCTAAGGATTCACTGGTAGAGATGGAGGAGCACTGAAAGAAGTGAAGACTGTCCCTGAGAGATCACCTGGTTATGCAACAGACTTATTGAAGTACCCCATGTATATATCTTAGCAGAGAAAAGACAATTATTGAGGAGGGATGGCAGAGCAAAGAGAGGAGATGGCATTGGAATACTCCACACTCACACTGGTTGGGATGTCAAAGATACTGGAAAAAAAAAAAAAAGATGAGGGATCTTCCCATGGATCATATGGACTATGAAAAAAGTTGTAGTGAAGTCGCTTACCAAGTTCACTATTCATGAGGGATGTCCACAGGGCGAAGGAACCTGGTGTCAAGAGACTGGAGGATGCTCTGCCAGGGTCAGGAGCTATGAGGAATCGCAGAATGTTAAGCCAGAGCCAGAAATCTCACTTTGGGGAACTGTGCAGTGTGGATGGTTTTGCAGAATGTTCTAAAGAACTTTCACATGTGTCCTGTGAGAAAGCCAATATTGAATGATTGATCACTCAGAGGGTATTGATGATGGTCAATGACAAGCATATATATGTGGCAGAACCCAACAGAGAAAAAAAGATTGCAATAGAGAGAAGATTGAAATTAAATAAGAGGCAGGTATTTCTTCCTTACCCATTTGCTCTTCCGATCGTCAACATCAGAGGAGTGAGGAAGGAGGAAGGAGGAAGGAACAGGGATGCCAAACCCAGAGCATAATTCCCTCCACTCAAAGGAGAATGGGGAGTGGAGAAATAAAAGAGCAGATCAAGGCTTCTCCACTCTAGCTATGATGAAAGAGAAATTTTAAGTTTAAAATTTAACTGGATTATGAAAATAGAAGCACAGGAAGATGATGGAATCTTCTGAAGACATTATTTGGGGACCAGAAAGAGAGCTTCAACAGAGCAGGATTGAAGGCACTAATTTCTCAATAAAGAGGTGGTGTTCACTAGGGATTCTGGGGATGGGGGGTAGACCCACATCTGAGGGATGGGGTGAGCACTGTGGAAGGGAGAGGCATACTTGAAATGTAGTTGGAGAAGGGAATCAGGGGTCTCAATAGGGGGAAGGAAATCCCTTAAAATTGAATTATGTGAATAGCTGTACAACTTGGTAAATTTACTAATAATCATTGACTTGTACACTCAAATGGAGTAAAGGCATGATGTGTAAATTATACTTCAATAAAGGGGGAATAAAAAAGAAAAGCAATTATGCATTGAAACTCCTCCTGAGAAGAGCCTATTCAATAAACTGGTCACAGATCAACAAGGGACAGAGGTCATGCAATCTCACTTATTTATGTTGCTCATGTTTCTGATGGGAGAGAGAAAGGATTTGAATCTCACTTAGAAAACTGAGGACTGATAATATGGACTCTAAGTGAAATGAGGTTAGACCTGTGACATTAATGGGACATGAGAGCTGGAAGGGCACTGTGTGTTTCCCAGCCCAACCCCCTCGTATTTCAAATGAACAAGTTTTGGAACAGAGTTAGCACATGGTTGGCTTAAGATCAAATGGCTGCTTAATAACAGAGATAGCTACCTTGACGATCTTTGGAGCATTATTGAAAATAAATGCCCCAATTCTTGTTTTAAATGTGGACTACTATATCATTTAATTTCAAAGTAATTAGATTTGCAGGTGAAAATATCATACTTTTTTATGGTGGTCCTCTACAATTTTGAAGCTATCTGAAAACTAGTGACTTCAATTTTTCCAGATCCTTTACAACCCAGACTGCAAATTGCTCAGGGCTCTTTGTGATCGGAGTCCCCTACAATAGTAACTAAAAAATAAAAGAGCTTTATTGTATATTCCAAATGTGGCTCTGCCTCCAGGATTGGCTTATGTCATTGCCCCTTTCTCTGCCTTTGAAGCAGGACTTATTGCTTTGTCAAATCCCCAAGTCAGTCCAGTTCTATGGAGCATTAGAGAAGAACATGAATTTTACTGAAGATATCACAGGGCAAGAAAAAAGATGGTAACACCATGGAGTGAAACTTCATAAAATCCTCAATTAAATACCTTGCCCCTACATATCTCTTCAGTCATAGGCTGCTGCTTTTCATTTCTTGATACACCCAACCTGCACCCTCTACAGCCTTGCTGGCCCCACCTATTCTTACCTTCCAGGAATTTCATGACCTCTGTCCCATGTAAAGCCATTGAATCTTCTCTTAGCTTCTCCCGTCTAGCACCCCTGCACCATCATGTCACCAGGAATCCCCCACTTTGGGTCAGTCTCTTTAGAAAGCAGAAGGAGATTCTAAATAAGAAATAACTTTTTCTCTGAAATAGTCAGCTTTATACCATCTTTAGGCAGTAGAGTACTCTTCATGTATTTCAGTTCATCATGAGCAATTGATACTTGTAGACCCCCCTTACTTCTTGAGGTTCAGTGCTTGCCCACAAAAAGAGTCGCTCCTTAGTATTGGATGCAGCCTGTAGAGAACTGAGCCTTTAAAGTGGGTATGGGTTACCCGTCTATGGCTGTCTGTCGGATGACCTCATGTTTGTGCTAGTGTGTGCTCTTGTTTCTCCTTCACTCTAATATCAGATTTGAACATGGGCTGCTATGCTAGCCTGATACGTGGTCCACCCTCCTTCTCACTGAATTCTCATTCCTTGAACTAGATTTCTTCATCCTTTCTTATGACCCCCTTCATTCAGCATTTGTTCTCCCCCATTTTCAGAATGTGACAACTCATGTATCACCTCTGAGAGCTGACCTTACTGAGCTGTATGCTTGGAGGTACAACTCCCAGCTCAAATAGAGGGGAGTTGGTGAGTTTCAGGGTACCATTGCTGGTCTTAGCTGATGTTGTGAAGAGAGACTTTCATGTCTGGGCTGCCAATACCTCTGTGCCACTACCATATGAGATCTGGCATATCCTGTAAGGCCTAATTTTAGCAACAAATTGTATTACTCTCTGAGGGATCATACACAAGCAGGCAAATCCACCTTGACTTTTGGTTGAAATTTTCCAAAAGTATAAATAGATGCAATTCCATGAAATTGTCAGTGCCTTCTAAAAAGCTTACTCAGAGTTAGTTCATGGAACTAACAGGCAGACGTTTTGTCCTCACAGTCTGAAATCATGCGCTCTAGAAGACCCATGGTGTGGGGTTGTGGTGAAGCAAAAGCTGGTCCCTCTGCTGTTAGCCACAAAGCTAGTGAGGGGGCCAAGCTCACTGCCCAGCATCTGCCTTCCAATGGACTTGGCTGTTGTCTGCTCATGGCCATGGGGATTATTTAAAGAGGTAAATTATATGCTATTCTTGAATTTTGGGATTCTTTAAGATCTTGGGTATTTGTCTAGATTCTCAAGCTCTTACTGTGTTCTCTTAGTCACTCCCAGCCCAAGGCTACTTACTGTTTGTCACATGCTATGAAGAAGCCATCTCCTCTCCCTGCCTGGACCATTTCAATCAGTCCATTCAACCTCTCCCAAAGCCTGTAATTAGGCTCTTCCAGAGAACAGGGTAAAACATAGCACCTGAGGTTAGGAAATGGGATGTGAGTCTTGGCTCCAGAACTTACCCCTTTTGTGACCTTATGAAAGGCACATTACTTCTCTGAACCTAATTTTCTTTATCAGTAAAATAAGCATAAAAATACCTTTCTCATAGAGTGGCTCAAACCCTTAAATGAGATAAGATAGAGGAAAGTGCTTTCTAAAGTATAAAATTCCTACAAATTCAATGTAATATTGTTTCCTGGCAGCCGATTTGTAAGACTAAGAATATAGCGTTTGCCTACCTTATGTCCTCTATGGAAAAAGGTAGAATATAAATTATAATTGTTTATTTTACTCTCAAGTTTTCTTGTAACTTTCATGTCTCTCTTTTTATTGGAAAATTTTGTCAACCTTTAAAAACATCATTTTGGACAGTAGAAGTTGTCAATCTTCATTATATTAATAGTAATCCAAACAAAAACTGTGTTTTAGGATGTTAATATAAGATTGCATTACCTAGCATTCACTCATTAGTTTGCTTATTCCACCAATAAACTATGGAAATCATGATGGGTGTTGCAGAGGATACAGAAAGTAGGATGATATTCTTCAGAACTTACTGCTTTCTATCAGAAAGGCCAGAACACATGAAATGATTAGGAGCAAGAGATAATTATCAAGTACTCAAAGATGTTTGAGTAAAATAGTTATATAGAGAGAACTGTGGAGGCCATATTCTTTCCAAGCTCTTTATGCATGTAAAAAATAGTATTACCTAAATTTTGCATATGAATTTGGAAATGGATGTAACTATTAGGTATCATTCACAATTTATTCTATGTCTCCTTGGGTCTCTGGTTCTGTCTCCTGTTAGAGCTTTACAATGTGGATGAGCAGCAAATTTTTGTATCTATTACTTAAAGTCCATTTTAAAAACCTCCCTTTAATTTCATCTCTCTCTTTTTTGTTTAATTTAGGGATTGCAGCTTGAATTGTAAACTTTGCATATAAAACTCACACAGCAGTCAAACAAAGAGTAAGGAGCACAGTTCTAAATGTCCAGTCTTCTTGAACTGAAGGTGCTTTCTTCTTCTCAGCCACCATCGGAGTGGACAGGGTTAATGAATTACTCAGATCCCAGCTCTTTGCTCAGTTTCCGGTGGTAACCTAAATCCGATGGAACCACACAGACCTGCACTCAGCTTTTCCATCGTTTATATTTCTGGTGCCTGAAACAATGTCCTTAAAATGAAAGGAGCATTCTTGGCAAAAACAGACACCTGCTGTTTGGGTGAACTTGAGAATCCTTTGGTTTGCTTTAACAAAATAAATATTTCGGGGAAGAGCAAGTTCCAGGTCTGAAGACGACCTAGGTAGGGCTGGGTCCATGGAGCACTAGCCAAGGCATTGAGGATAATGGAAATAGATGGTCTCTGTAGGAGGGAAGTAGTAAAGAAGTGAGAGGAAAGCTCTGATGAGATCATTACTTAAAGAAAGTATGGTTTGGCCTGAGGAATAGAAACTGTTCTTCCTAGATGGATGCAAGAATTGAATATGTGGGTAGCCTTGGTTCACGTCTCAGAGGATAGTCTGGACTGGAGTCACTGTTCAAATTTTACTTCCAGAAAACACCAATTACACACCTTCAGAAAGTTAGTAGGCTGTCTGTATATATAGAATATGGGTGAAAATAATATATATTATTAACAAGGATGGTAATGTTAGGCTGAAACCAGAGGCTGGTGGGAGGTTCCATGGGAACTTTCCCTTTAAACTGGCCCCACCCCTTTGAGAACCCGCCCAAACCCGACTAGAAAAGCCCTAGCTGCCCGCCATCTCGGGGTTGACGCCATCTTGGCCTCAGCCCATCTGTATGCAGACCTTAAAATAAACTTTTTCCGCCCATCGCGGCCTCCTGCATTCTTCCTTTGGCGTGTTAGAAACGCAGAGTGGGGAACGCACCAGGTCACGATGAAGGAAAAGAAAGTTTATCTTAACGTCTGCGTACAGACGGGCTGAGGCCAAGATGGCATCAGCCCCGAAATGGCGGGCATCTAGGGCTTTGATAGTCGGGTTTGGGCAGGCTCTCAAAGGGGTGGGGTTTGGGTGGGCTCTCAAAGGGGTGGGGTTTGGGTGGGCCCTCAAAGGGGTGGGGTTTGAGTGGGCCCTCAAGGGGGTGGGGCCAGTTTAAAGGGAAAGTTCCCATGGAACCTCCCACCAGCCTTTGGGTTCAGCTTTAACAGGGAAGAAGGGAGAAGTAAAACTTATGGTAGCCCTGCTACATGCTAAATACTATGGAAACATTTTTTCATTTACTCCTCTCAACTAATCTATGAGATAGATATCTTATTATTACCATCTTATAGAGGAAGAAACTAAGGTTCAGTGAGATTAAGTAAGTTACTAAGGATGACAGAACAAAGAAGTAGCAACACCAAAATTTGAATTCCAATTTGTCTGACCCTGAAGTCTGGGTTTTCTCTAGTACAGGATTTAGCCTTCCAAAGTCTGTCCTAGGTTGGATCATGCTCCTCAGGCTTGGCCATGATCGCTGCTGCCATTCACTGAGCATTATATTGTGCATCTTACATGTATTATTTATCATCCTCACAAAAACCCTGAATATAAATTTTATTATTCTTATTTTACAGGTAAAGAAACTGAGGGGTGGCTAGGTTAAGTTGTACTCAAAGGCATACATGGGTCGAACTGAGATTCACACCCTAGTTTGTCCCTTTCCAAAGTCCATGTTGGGTTTTGTTTTTTAAATAATTATTCTGAATACAATGAGCTTAAAAAATTATTCCAGATCCAATAAATTTTCAGTGTTAAGTGACTTGGCACCATGATATTTTGGGGAACCCTAGCAACCATGAATCACTGTGTAAGGGTTTACACAGTGGGCTGTTTATGTGATTGTCAGGAAGGCAAGAAGGAAACAGACTGTGTTCAAGCTTGCTCTATCTGTATATCATTTCTATCTATCTATCTATCATTATTTACCTCTTTATCTATCAATCATCTATCTATTCTGCCATTAAGTATCAATATAGCAATTAATCTCCAACTGTCCCTCCCTAAATTGAAAGTATAGCTGACTTTTAAAATTTCTTAATAAGCTCAAAAACAGAACAACAGCCAACCAATAGATAGATTCAGGAGTAAAATGAAGGATGGGGCTAGAGGCAGAATAGACACAAACTTTTCTCCTTTTCCAGGTGACTTCGATCTCTTCCTCCCAATTGCTATTGTTATTGAGAATCAGGGCTTCACCTCTTTTAATACCAGATCCTGCAGTCTTGAGATAGAATTTAATTCAATATTTATGTTCCTTCAAGAAACACTTATTGGGAGCTTACTGTGTGTCTGGCACTGTGCTAGATGCTGTAGATATACAGCTTTGCAAGACTCTCTGTCCTCAAGTAGCTCACAGGCTAGAGGGTGAAATAGATGTATAAACTTAAATTGTGAAGGATGCATTCCTAATAAGCTCTCATAATTCAAAACACCAGAGTTCAAGGTGTATACAGCCAATCAGAGATGTTCCTGGCACCTTTCTCTCTTGTCTCTGGTGTCCAGTCAAATTGAAGCACAACTATGGAGTCCTGTAGGTCAGGAAAGAGCTAGGGTCCAAGTTACCAACTTGCTCCTGTTGGTGAGAAGATATTCTCATCTGAAACTAAAGTTCAATCAAGCATAAATGCTATCTTTCCAGTATAATCCATACTTTAAGTGTGACAAAAATTTTGATAACAGGAATTTATCTGTATAGATATATTCTAACTAAAAAATGTGGTAGAAAGTGTAGACTTACCCATTGATCTTACTTCGATTTTGTTTCAAATGAATATATTGTGAAAGCAAACAAGCAACAAAAAAAGGAATTGGCCACAACTGAAAAAACCTCAAATGGCCAACAAATGGGTGAATGGTTTAACAAATTGTGGTATATCCTTATAATGGAAAAGTATTCAGCAATAAAAGGGAATGATCTTTTGATGAAAAGTCTTCTTTTCCTTTTCCAGAATAATGGGATTGCTGGATCTAATGGTAGATCTACTTTTTAGTTCTTTGAGGAATCTCCAGGATGTTTTCCATAGAGGTTGTACTAATTTGCAATCCCACCTGCATGGGAATGTTTATTGCAGCACAATTCACAATTGCAAAGATATGGAATCAACCCAAATGCCCATCAATTCATGAGTGGATTAATAAAATGTGGTATATTCATACCATAGAGTACTAGTCAGCCATAAGAAAGATAAATTAATACCTTTTGCAGCAATCTGGATGGAACTGGAGATCATTTGCCTAAGTGAAGTATCTCAAGAATGAAAAAACAAACACCACATGTACACACTATTAAATTGGAACTAACCGATGAGCACATGTGCACAGAGGGAAGTAAAACTCACTGGAAATCAACTGGGGGGATTGGGAGGAGAGAGGTAAAAAACCAACCATTCTAATGGGTACTATGAACACTATTTGGGTGACAGGGACACCTATAGCTAGCACTCAAGCACTGCAAAAGTGATCCATGTAACTTAAAACATTTGTACCCCTTTAATATTTTGGGGAAAAAAAGGAATGAACTGTTCATTCATATACAAAATGGAGGAATTAAAAATAATAATGGTCAGCAAAAGAAGCCAGTTCTTTCTCCCTTCTTCCAAAAACGGTATATACTGTATTATTTCATTTATGTACAATTTTAGAAAATACAAACTAATCTATATTAATAGAAAGCAGGTGAGTGGTTGGCTGGAGATGGGGGCAGCTGGGGAAGGGTGGAAGGAAGAATTACAAAGAGGCACAGGCAAACATTTGAGGGTGATGTTCATTATTTTACATGATGTGATGGTTTAATTTCTGTATACTTCTGTCAAAATTAACAAATTTTACACAAAAAACTGTAGCTATTATAGATGCATTTCAGTTATAACTCAAAAAGTTGTTTTTTAAAAAGTGTAACAAATTCCTTTCTTATTATAAATGCATATTTAACCTTCAATTAACTTTCAGTTAAACTCCTGGCTCTGTTCTTCTAGCAACTTCATAAGGAAACACGTTACCTATGTTGCTAGGCAACACTGCCCATGGCAAAAATGAATCCTAATTTGTAATTTGGACTGGGAGCAACTAAAAATATACTATAAATAAATGCCTGATGAGGACACCAAAGAAAAAAACCAATAAACCAAAATTTAAGATAATTCTTCCCATAAAATTGGCCAAAGATGGCAGCTCTTTCTATTTCCTAGTCAAAGTGGCACTACCATTTGTTAATGCAAAGAGTGCTGATTTTGAAATTAACTCTTGATGCATTCAAAAATTGATAATGTACATGATTTCAAATTGGGTACATAAAGTAGAATTTTATTAGTATTTTGGATTACAACATTTCAAATTTGCATATTTCAAATTACCATCCAATGTGGTTACCACAGAAAACAATATGATGATGGCAATGACAAAGGTTAAGTTTGATGTGCTTTGGGTGTGTGTGTGTGGCAATCAGGAAAAACTGCCTGGAATTGGTGGTTTGGAGTGGAGGAACAAATGGGGAGGACATCTCAGACGAAGAACAGAGTGTGTGAAAGGAGTAAAAATAAGAAGCAAAATGGTGGCTATGGAGAATGGAAGGCAGCTTGATGTTGCTGGTAGAAAGCCAGAAAGAGTAAATAGAGCAGATAGGTTGCAGATGTCAGTGAATAAGCATCTCGTCAGTGGGGTAAGGAATTTAGAATTTATCCTGAAGTTGATGGGGATATCTTCACCCAAATATCCCGTTGGCTCCCTCTCTCTTGCCATTTTGCTTTTCCTGTTATGTCACCTCAAAAGGCCACCCCCGAACTACCAATCTACAATAGTACTTCCTGACAACTTCTATTTCTCTATCTTATTTTTTTTTATAGCACATACCCATTCTTAATATATTACCTATCTACTTTAAAAATTGCTTTACTATTGTCTTCTTCAGCAGAATGTAGTTCTATGAAGACTAAGGCATGGTCTGCTTTGTTCACTTTTATATCCCTAGCACTCGAACAATGCCTGACATATAGAACGTGATTAACACTTTGCAAAAGAAATGAATAGGGACCCATTGATGTTTTTAAAGCTAAGTGATGACAGTGTTGTATTTGCCAACCCTTACACTGGTGACCATGAAGAAGGATTTAAAAATAACAGGACTGGAAGCAGGTATGCCAGTTAGGATGTGGCTTCACTGGTGTGGATAAGAGATGCTGAGGACTGAGACAGGCAGTTGTAAATAGAGAGAAAGAGGTGGGCTATAAAAATATTTCACTTGGAAAACCAACAGGACTCAATGGCTGATGGACATGAGGAGTGAAGAAGAAGAAAGCATCAAGGACACCTTTCAAGTTTTTTAACTTACTTGATTATGGGTGATATTATTAATAATATAGATGATATTGGCTTAAGGAACAATTTAAGGGGAAGATAGTGGGTTTTCAAACCATTGAGGTTATGATACCTTCAGTATAACCAAATAGAGATTTCTAGCAGTGGACTAGTAGCCATAAGTCTGAAACCCTGGGCTAGAGGAGGATTGGTCTAGAGAAACGGGCTTTGGAGTGAGCAGTATTGAAGTTGTAGACTGAGTTTGAGAGTGGTTTTGACAAATGGTCCAAATCTCATAGAAGAGTGAACTCTTGCTAGAAGAGTAATTGTTTCAAAGTAGAAATGAGAGGGCAGGAAACCTTTTGACCCATAATATGCTCCATGGGAGAGAATGGAGCTAATTAAAAAGATAGGTGTAGCATTTGGTGAAGAGATTTTTGAAGCTGTATTTATATCATATCAGCAAGAAGATGTTACAAGTTTTCTAACCATCCATATTCGGAACTCTTTCTCTGTCAGATTAATTGTATCAAGTAGGTTGCTATCAGTTGGTGATGATAGAGAGTTTATTTTTGGAGGTGATTTTTCTGTCTGATTCTTCATGTTTCCTGTGATCTTTCGCTAGTTCTTTCTCATCTGGATTCTTTGTCAAGGATCGGAGTTGCTGGGACTGGATTATGAACCACAATCTGAGAGGCTGCTTCTATCTTCTTTTAGCCTCTAGCAGGGAAGAGGACTGGAAGGGAAGGTGACAGTCTCAGAAATACAGAATTTTGGCGCCA
>CAUYRT010063506.1:0-101733 GCA_963574885.1 Lepilemur ruficaudatus | reverse complement strand
TATTGTTTTGTTAGATAATCATCTAGGAATAAAAGATGAAGGTCTGAGGTGTCTCTATTAGACAGCAACAGTAGAGAGGAAGCCAAGGAAATGGAATCCACATACATTTACCAGGTCAAATTGACCTGTCTGATTGGATACGGGCAGTAAGGGAGGATGACTCCTAGGTTTCCACCCTAAGAGATGAGTAAGGCCAGGCGCGGTGGCTCACGCCTGTAATCCTAGCACTCTGGGAGGCCGAGGTGGGAGGATCACTCAAGGTCAGGAGTTTGAAACCAACCTGAGCAAGAGCGAGACCCCGTCTCTACTAAAAAAATAGAAAGAAATTAATTGGCCAACTAAAAATATATAGAAAAAATTAGCTGGGCATGGTGGCACATGCCTGTAGTCTCAGCTACTCAGGAGGCTGAGGCAGAAGGATCGGTTGAGCTCAGGAGTTTGAGGTTGCTGTGAGCCAGGCTGATACCACAGCACTCTAGCCCAGGCAACAGAGTGAGACTCTGTCTCAAAAAAAAAAAAAAAAGAGATGATTAAGCAGAGCAACCAGTACAGGGAACACAGAAGTTCGGTGGAGAAAATAATAAATTGAGTCATATCTATGTTAACTATAATGTGGCATATGGGATATGGAGGCAGAATTTGTCAAGAATACCAAATAAGCAGTAAGTAGATGACACAGGCAACACAGCCTAGAACTTCAGAGAGAAAGATGTCTGGGAGGCAGGTTTGCCTTTCAAGTCATTGCTCTGTGGCTAAGAGTTGAAGCCCTGGTTATGAATGAGCATTCCCAGAAGGAGTCAGTGGTGTGCAAAGAGATAAGACAGGATGACTCTTTGGAAAATCCCCAACATTAACAAAGAACACAGTAAAAGAAACCAGAGACCGAGAGCCTAAGAAAGGTCAGTCAAAGCCGCCCCGTGAGAATCAGCAGCATTCTCTGTCTCTGAATCCAAGAGAGAAGATGGTTAGGAGAAGGGACTGGTCACATCCAATGCCACAGAGTGAGCAAGTGAAATAAGCACTGAGAAATGTCCATTGAATTGGGGGCAGGGGAGATGACCACTCATCACCACAGAGAAATTAGCTTTGAGCGGTTCTGTAAGTGTGAAAACCTGACGATGGGTTGAGTGAGGGAGTACGGAACAGATGCAGAATTGTTCTTTCAAAGAGTGTATGCAGAGAAAGAGAGCAAGGAGGAGGAGAAACAGGAGGTGAGAGAGAGAAAACAGGAAGAGCTTGGTTATTAAATCATTAGTTAGGGAATTGATGTTTATTGAGGGCCTGCTATTTATTTTTCAGGCTCTGCGTTCAGTGCCATCTCTCTGACCCTTAAATTGAATTTGTGAGGTTTCTTTATTGTCAACACTTTAAAAATTAGAAAACCTGATATACAGAGAAGGTAAACAACTTGCCTCAGGTGCTATCAATTAACTGGTGGGACCAGAAATGGAATCAAGGCAGTGGCTTGCAGGAGCCAGCTTGAGCTACCTGGAAGGACATCTGGAGAAAACCGATTGTGCTCCTGTCTGCTCAACTCAGCATTCAGTGAAGTCATGTGGGTAGCTTAAAATTGGCCATGTTGGGAATACTTACACCATGGGAATTGGCAGACACCACACACCAGGGTTTGTTTGCTTTTAAGCGTTGACCAGTGCACCCTGGATCTAGGTTTGTGTGACAGCAAAGCCGAGGCATTTCCCACTAAGTCAAGGTCACTTGGTTAACTAACAGATAGCAGAGTTGAGACTTGAACCCAGACCTGGGTTCCACACACAGTCTAACACAGGCTCCAAGGCTTTGATGGAAAAAGAAGTGAAATATTCTTTCCTTAGATCTTATGCTCAGCAGCCTAGGCTGGTATAAACAAAAGTCTCATATTTTTCCATCCTCTAGTACTAAGCTACCAACTTTCTGCCTTGGCCTTCCAGGCAATCCATCTCCAGTGTGTTTGCTTTTTTAAGCAGCTTTCCTGAAGAACTGGCTCTCTGTACTATGTTAATGAATTCTATTTTTAAAAATAACCAACTTTTTTCTGGGTTTATGGTTTCAGAACAATATTTATTGTTGAGTGAAATAAAGTCTCTTAGCAGCATTTTTCCGTCCGCAAAATGGAAGACTTACACTTGGGCTGTTCATTAAAAGAAGTCCTAAAGATTTTATTTTTAAAGAAACTTCATTTCCCAGCCAGTTGAATTTATGATAGAGAATGAATAACAACACAGCTGTGCCACATTATTTTGAAAATACCTTAAATTTCATTGTATAACACTGCATTTAAAAGAATGTGCTAATGCAAACTAAACAAACCTGCAATGGTAAGTGGCTAATGAAGGAAAAATTGTCATGCCACTCCACATAGTCAAAGTCCAGATATGAAAACATCTCCCTGAAATTCCCTCCACATGTTTAAAGTTTAATTTGGATTGCTACTATATAGTACCCTGAAAAGGATTTATTTGCAGGTAGCTGAGACTTGGAACATGGTTTCTTTAGGGGCAGTGGAGAAATATTATACTTAGTTGCATCACAATAAATTTCACCTTAAAGTAGTGTGCCTGGTTGTATAACTAAAAAAGAGAGACTTTTATCTGCGTTGATTCTTGCATAACACCTGTGTGTCCCTTGCACCCAGCAGAGGAAATGAAGAATACTTTCATAATTCATCTTTGCCAAAAATAACTTTAGGCTTTCATCTTCAATTAAATATTATGTTTAAAAAAAACATCTACAAAGAATTCCCAATTAAAATGGAAAGCAACTCAAATAAAAATGGACTTTCGGGAGCTAGATGATAAAGCTTATTAAGGTAGCACAGGAGCAAGCAATTCTTGACAAAATTAGGCTCATACTATTTTGAATTTATATTGTGGAAGTTGCATCAAAGGGCATCATATGTGTGTTTATCTGTGTATCAATGTAATAACGACAGTAACTACACTTTTATCTGACATGACCTAGGAGTGGAGTAGTCTAGGTAAATGCATATTTTGATTAGTTAAAAGTGCCATTTACACAAAGTATTACAAATACACACAGAAACAGAGTATCAGTGATCCTTAGGCTTTCTTGTGAAAGGAGTCTTAAGTTATACCTGATTTTCCCACACAGGAAAAAAAATGAGGTTGTATTTCTAACCCAGGAACAGATGCCTAACTTTTTTAAAATAGAAATGACCACAAACGGTTTAATCAACTGTAAATGATATGCCTGTCTACTGCACAACTTAAAACCTTCTCAAGTGAACGTATGTCATTTGAGCTGCACAATACAGTAGTCAATCATATAAACTGTCCTATTATTTTACTGCAAATCCCCAGATAAGACGATCTGCAGAACAAAAGAGAAGCCTAAGGAAACATGAAACACCTGTAGTCCGCTCACCCCAGGAGCGAGGTTATGACTCGCGTGTTAGTTGAATAGACTCTGAAAGGGGCCAAGTCTCAGCGGGAGAAGTAGAGAGACTGACCAGAGGAGGTACCTGTTGTAGGGATGCCAGAACCAGGGGTTCTTTCAGAAGCAGTTGTGTAATCTGATTAACTAATTCACACAGAGGGGCTAATGGATGGCTGTGAAGTCCCACATTATTGATTGTAGATAGCATATCTGAATTTTCTTAGCAGTGATCATCAGTGGCTTGGTTTCCATTTGGACCATTTATAGGAGGGGATGATCCTGTCCACGGCCCACGACTTTGTTTGAACACCTTTCTGGTGTTCGAGTCCTCTCAGCTGTCTGCTCTCACTTGCCTCCAATTGCTTCTGTATCTTCACTGTGGCCTAGTTATTAGTGTGACTGTAAATCTGTAATACATTTCTCACTGTACAGAAACAGTCTGTATTTCTCAGTCAGATACGGTCCTTTCCTCCTCCAGAATGTCCCTGAAATGCAATTTCACCCAAGCCTTCTCTGAAAACATACAGCTTTCTGTTTCACCGATATCCACAGAGAGAAACAAAACACTATATTCAAAACCTGACTATTTAATGCACTTTTATCTTGTTTTCTTTGGCCGTTTTTCTACCTAATCTGCTGGCTTGCTTACCATTTTAAAAAGTTCATCCCAGGACATATAGATAAGCAAATATGAACTATATTAAGTTTAATATTTTTCATTAACCATTTCTTGGTATACCTAGAAATGCACTAAATCTTACTGGACCAATATAGTTAATGTTCCCCATAAGGTTATTTTTTAATTTATTTTTTTAAATTGTGGTAAAATACATATAACAATATCTACCATCTTAACCATTTTTAAGAACTAAAAGCGTTCAATGGCATTAAGTACATTCTCATTATAGTGCAACCATCACCAACACCCATTCACAGAACTCTTTTCATCTTGCAGCGCTGAAACTTTGTATTCCTTAAATGATAACTCCTCATCCTTCCTTCCCCCAGCCTCTGGAAAGCACCATTCTACTTTCTGTCTCTGTAAACTTGCCTACCCTGGGCACTTTCTAGAAGTGGAATCATATAATAATTGTGGTTTTGTGACTGGCCAATTTCAAAATATCCTCAAGGATCATCTATGTTGTATTTAATAATATGTATCAGAATTTTCTTCATTTTTAAGCCTGATTTGATTGTATGTATATACCACATTTTATTTATCCAGCCATCCATCAACGGATGGATTGCTTCCACTTTTTGGCTATTGTGAATACTGCTAGTATGAACACAGGTATACAAATATACCTCTTCAAGACTCTGCTTTTAATTTTTTTGGTATATACGCAGAAGTAGAATTGCTTGCGGGATCACATGGTTATCCTACAAGGTTTCAACTTAGGTGTAAAGAATTATTAAATTTATAAGACTCTCAAGATCCCATAATTATTTATTTGTTGGCTTATTTGTTGTTGCTGTTATTTTTACTCCTTCTTGCTTTCTTCTAGATCAGCAATATCCAGCAGAAATGAAATTCAAGCCTTGTGTGTAAACTTAAATTTTTGAGTAGCTGCATTTCAAAGAGTAAAACGAAATAGGTGAAGCTAATTTAACAATATATTATTTGAAACAGTATATTAAAAAAATTATCATTGCAGCATGTGATCAATGTAAGAAATTATTCATGAGCTGCTAGAAATTATGCATATGCTGAACATGCGTATTACAGTAAAAAATAGTAAATTACATTATACAATAGTTAAACAGAAATGTAGTGTACCAAACAATAAAGTCGTTTGTAATGGAAAAACATTTTACACTGTTTTAGATTGTAAACTAAAATTTTAATTAATTAAAATGAAAAATTCTATTCGTAAGTTGTGCCGGTCACATATCAAGATCTCAGTAGCCATGTGTGGTTAGCAGATCCCATCCTGGAATTTCTACTGGGTGGCACTGCTGAGGGCGGGGGTTGGGTCTTGGTTACCATCACAGCCTCATCACCTGCCACATAGTAAGTATTCTTGTATGACTAGTATTTGTTGAGTGATCAACTAAGTTTATTTACAAAGCATTTGTTGAATGCTCACTGTTTTCCAGACGCTGTCAAGGTATTGCAGCCTCGCTGAGTGAACCTATATAAGCAACATGGCTAGTCCTGGGACACCTTCTCCAAGACTGAGATAGTTTCAGATTCTATTTGCTTGGTTTCTGAGCTTGGATTTGAATGAAGTGAAAAAATGTAGTGAAAACAAAAAAGTTGCTTATGTGGTTCTCTGTTTAATCCCCAGTGCCTCTCACAAGGCCTGGAAGAAGCAGACCCTTAGTAAATATTGCTTCAACAAAAAAAAGGAACAAATAGCTTTATTAGATCATGAGGCATAAAAAATAGCCTTGTGGGTTTCCTAAAGAAAGAAATCAATAGTGCAAGGGGATTGCAAAGGTAGGACAAAAGAAAACCAGAGAAATAGGAACAGACATGAGGATGGTGTGAATACTCTAAACCTGTGGTCCCCAACCCCTGCGCAACGGACAGGTATGAACCGGGACCCAGAGCAGGAGGTGAGTGGTGGGTGAGTGAAGCTTCATCTGTACTTTTACAGCCACTGCCCATCGCTCATGTCACTGCATAAGCTCCACCTCCTGTCAGATCAGCTGGAACACTGGACTCTCATAGGAGCCAGAACCCTACTGTAAGCTACATGTTCCAGGGATCTAAGTTGCTGCCCCTTATGAGAATCTAATGCCTGATGGTCTGTGGTGGAGCTGAGGCAGTGATGCTAGAGCTGGGGAGCAGCTGCAAATACAGATTATCATCAGCAGAGAGGTTTGACTGCACAATGAATGCAATGTGCTTGAATCATCCCAAAACCATTCCCCCAACCCCCACCAACCCAGTCCCTCTAAAACTTGTCTTCTGTGAAACTGGTCCCTGGTGCTAAAAAGGTTGGGGAACACTGCTCTAAACAGTATATTTAAAGAGATACAAAGGATTATCTCTAACCAAACTCGGAGCCACAGCCACTTCCTTACCCGTAAATTAAAGTGCACGCTTTAAATAATTCTGCATATATATTCTGCATTCTAAATCAGTTTGGAAGAGAAGTTATTCATTCATCCATGTATTAAAGAATGATTAATAGAATGTTTATTATTTACTACTATGAGTCAAGAGTAAACACTAAAGTTATCTACGTAGTGAAGAGAAATCTCAAATATATATATTTATATATGTATATATTTAAAAATTCTTTGATTGTTTAGAGGAAGTGAAGGGTGGGATGGTATTTTCTGAATTTTGCCTTCACATCCATGATGGATACATTTTGATTGCCCTGGAGTGAGTCCATTGCCCTGAAGAGATAATATTACCTTTTCAGCAGCACTGCAACATTAAAAACAAAGAACAAAAAATCACTGCATTTCTTTGATCATTCTTTCTTTACTAAACTCGTTGTTTTGCAATATTCTGCTATTGTTAAAAATATCTATGTGTGTAAATAGAAAGAAAGAATATTATCTGCATGCAGAATTCCTCTCCTACCTATCTGTGTGCTGCTGGAAATGGAAGTCTAGATTCAGAAATAATTTGGAAGGTTAGACTGAAAAGAGATTGCAGGATATCATTAGCAATTATCACACACCTTTAACACAATTCTTTGTTGCATCTCTTTTCATTACAATCAAGCACATTTTTCATCAACTATTTGCCATTAATATAGGGGTCTCTAAATTTTAGGAAATAAAGGCTATTTATGTCAAGGAATGTTCGATTCCTTTTTCCATTGCAAAGTGAGCCTAATGAATGTTCATGTGCCTTCTCAGTGTTTGCTATCATCAGACCTTCTCTGCAGCAGTAACAGTAGTAGTCATTGTGTGCCAGCGGGACAGCTGTGCGTTGACTTCCTGGGAATTATAAAGGCATTTGTAAAAAATCAAGCTATAGCATTCAAAGTATCCTTTATCAGCATGTTTGTAGAATCACTGCCATAACGTTTAAAAAATTCCTCATATTCAAAACTATGTAACTCATATTTAATTCATGTGTAACTGTGGTTGGTTTTATTTTAAAATATTAAATAAATGACAACATTAAAAATCATCTCAATAATTTAGCTAAAATAATTGTTGGCCTGAAATACCTAGCACATAAAGGGTTATGACTATATAATTTTTATGATGTTTTTGATTACTGAAGATATTAGAAAGTTATAGTCTTTATTTTAACCCAATGCAAATGTATAGAATATTTTTAAAAGGTAAGTTATAAACTTATTCTTAGAATTTAATTTACTTTCTTAGTGTTTATCCAGAAGATAAGAAAAAATATTTTTCCTCCTCTACATAAAGAAGAGAATCAAAAGAGAGATAGTCAATTTTCTTAACTCGATAGCAGAAGTCTTTAAATAACAACTTTCCAACACATGTGGATTAGATTTTGATTTCACATTAAAGTACATACCAGTAATGTCCCTATTTTTGGCATTCTAATTATAGTTGCAGTGTTTGAATTTCACTGAACTTTTCAGGAAGCATTTGACATACATGCTTTGCAGCATGTATGAGTCTGAGTAGCTTGAAAGTTGGCAGTAGTCAAAGTCTTTGGGAGATTGTAAAAATCAAATAACCAAAAACCTGAAAGATGGATTTAATTATCTCTTGTTTTTAAGTAATGTATAATGATTAGGGGCAGAAATAGATAATGCAAACAGATGCCTCAGATCAGCTTGCATTGTTTATCTTTTCTAAGACCGTGAGTTGTGTCCAGTATAAACATAATGGGATCTAGTACAATGTAAGTTAGGCATCATACTCTTTCCACTAGTAAATTATCAAATTTGCTATTCTCACTCATGATAAAATGTCAAAGGAAGATCTTTGTTCCGGGTGAAAAGTAAAAGATTTGCATATAAGATGGCAAATATGATGGACCACTCAGTTCATATTGCTGATAAAAATATAAACACCAATGCGAAGAAGTGACTAATCTAGATTTTTTTAACCATTTGATTTCAGAACTTATATAAGTTATACACTACAGGACACAATAATCAATGCTTGTTGATGAAGGACCTGTCTAAAGAGTAGAGAACAGATGTGTCCCCTGGTACACTTAAAATCTATTGAAAGGAAGATTCAATGTTAAGTGTTCTTACCACAATATGACAAAATTTAGAAAATAATAAATATGAAAGTTCTATCTAGCAGGAGGGATTAACTAGTTGCATGTATAAGTACACTAAAAAGGTGACCAAAATGTCAAAACTAATCATGGTCCAGTCCTTTGTCCCCAGGCACTTAGAGATTTAGAATACTGGTCTCACTGAGTAGGTGGGGAGTTTTGAGACCACTTGTTTCATCTAAAGTAGGAGAAATGTGATCTTAAGAAATGAAGCTTTTCCACTTTTCTTTATGTTTAAAAAATTTCATAGTACAATGCTGGAAAACTAAAAAAAAAACCCACACAGCAGGTATGCCTCTGTTTTTGATTCTGTAGAAACCCTATCATGTAATTCTAGATTATGGTCTGTAACTCCAGGTTACATGATATCCCCAGAGATACTAGTTGGATTGGGCCATCAGTTTGTGTCTTCCAGACAGCTCAGGTGAGCAGAAGAGGCAAGAGGGATTTCTTTCTTTCCTGTCCATCCTTTCTTTCCTGAAACTAGAGACAAAGGAGAAATGGAAGTCCAGTCATCCTCAGCTTTGGGGACTTACCTACAAAGCAGAACTTCTGCTTCCTCTATGTCCCGTCAGATGAGCTGATGCTGCGTGTTCTCTGTTCACCAACTTGAATCATCCCGTGTCTGTGTTCAGTCGGCATTCAGAATATTGTATACATTGTTACACTGCCACAAAGTATGTGTGCTTTTGAATTCAGCACACGGATATAGATATATAATATGTAGAATTTTTATTTTAAAATTTTTTCCAACTTTATTGAGGTATCATTGACAAATAACATTAGGTGTACAACTTGATGTTTTGATACATGCACGCATTGTGAAGTAATCAACCATTATCAAGCTAATTAACATATTCATCAACCCACGTGATTACTTTTTGCATATGTGTGTGTCTTGAAAACACTTAAGATCTACCCTCTCAGCAAATTTCAAGCATACAATACAGTATTGTTGACAATAGTCACCATGCTGTCCATTAGAGCTCCAGAACTTATTCATCTTGCATAACTATTTCTATGAGTCTGACTATTCTAGATTCTACATATAAAGGAGATCATATAGTATTTGTCTTTCTACATCTGGCTTATTTCATTGAACATAATGACCTCCATATCTACCTATATTGTTACAAATGGCAGGGTTAAGGCTGAATAATATTCCATTGTTTATGTGCACACATGTGTATACATATTTTATATATGTGTGTATATATTATGTATATACATATATCTGATATATATACACACACATGTATATAATCACATTTTGTTTAGCCATTCATCTGTTGATAGACATTTAGGTTGTTTCCATATATTGGCTATTTTGAATAGTGCCATAATTATGTAAGGAATGCATATAGCAAAAAAACAAATAATCTGGTTTCAAAATGGGCAAAGAACCTGAACAGACATTTCCTAAAAGAATGCCTACAAATGGCCCGCAGGCACAGTAAGAGGTACTCAGCATCACTAATAATCAGGGAAATGCAGATCAAAACCACAGTGAGACATTACCTCACACTTATTAGAATGGCCACTCCCTCACAGGCATTGGTGAGGATGCAGGGAAAAGGGAACCCTTCTATACTGTTGGGGTGGAAATGTAAATTGGCAGAGCCATTATGGAAAGCAGTATGGAGGTTCCTCAAAAAATTAAAAATAGAACTGCCTTATGATCCAGCAATTCCATATCTGGATATATGTCCAAAAGAATTGAAATCAGTATCTCAAGGAGATATTTTAAACTATTTAACTCGTTTTTATCTAATTTTAAATAACCTGCTTCAGTAAGCTCATATTTTTCTATTTTCAGTTGGCCATTATCCCATTAAAAGGGATAAAATCATAATTGCATAGGGGTTTTAAAAAGAAGAAGAAAAGATAAAATTTAATTCTAGGGAGTTCTACATGGGGTACCACTTTAGCTACAGTGGTAGAAGAAGACCTCTCTGAGGAGGTAGCATTTGAACTGAATCCTGAATAATGTGAGGCAGTTCCAGCCACAAGCAAGTGCAAAGGCAGGACAAGCTCGGTGGGTTGAAGGAAGAAGAAAGAAAGTCAGTGTGGCTGGAACGCGGTGAACAAGTGTGAGTATATAGGCAGCATCCGGAGTATGTGGACTTTGTAGACTGTGGTAAAGAGTTTGGATTTTATGACAATTACAATAGAAAAAAATCACTGAAGAATTTACAGCAAGGGAATGAGATTATTTTTTAAGCACTTTGACTTGGGAAGGATTCTATTAAAAAAAAAAAATAGAGCGACCATTTAAGAAAGCTGTTAAAGTAAACCAAGAGAAAAATGAAGTGGCCTAAACCAGGGTGATTTCAGTGGAAATAATGAGATGCTATCAGATTTGGGAAGGAGTTTGAAGTAGCACTCTCAGCACATGCCAACAGATTGGATGTAGAGGAATAAGAAAAGAGAGAGAGAAAGGATAACTCTAGGTTTTTGATGTAAGCAAGGTGGTAAATAAAACTATTAGCTGAGATACAGCAGAACATAAGAAGATCAACTTGGGGAGGGAGGCTAAAGAGAAAAGGAGATTTCTAGTTTGCATATCTTAAATTTGAAATGACTGTTACCTACCAAAGCAAAGATGCTTCTTGGATATCTACTGTAATTATCTAGATGAGAAGCAGGAAGTATCAGTGGGGTTGGGGAAGTTGGGTGGATTTGAGAAATGTTTGAAGAAAGAATAAACAGGACTTGGTTATTGACTGCATGTGAGCAGCAGGGGAGTGAATGCAAGAGGAATTCCAAGGCCCTTGGTTTGAGTGACTGAGTGGTGCCTTCCCTGAGAGGCAGCACTGGAGCTGGATCATGTTTGGAAGGGAAGAGAACTTGATATTTAGATAAGCTCTGTTTCGGTGCTCGTAGAAGTCCTAATGCCATGTGCTCTGGAGCACATTCTTGTTTGAGGCTGGAGCTCAAGCGAGAGATACAGTTTAGAAATTTAGGAGTCACCCATGTTAACACAGTCCTCATCAAAGCTAACAAAATGAATGAGATTACCCAGAAAATGCTTGTAGCACAAAAGCAAAAAGATCCTTTGTTTCAGATCAAAAGAAAAAGCTTGATGTGGATCATGCTGATGAGCAAAGCAATTCTGGGAAATGCTGAGAAGGGAAGGAATGATGCAGATCCCCTTCCAGATCAGGTGCGTTATTTTATCAGGCATAGCTCCCCTTCAGCCAGAACCTGCAACAAGGTAAAATTGGATATGAATGCAAGTCTCACATCCAAAGAGCAAAACCTACAGCCACGGAGCAGGCTAAGAAAGAACTCAGAAATTGAGACTTTGATCTTAAACACTTGCATATGTGAAAAGTGTGGCAAAAAGGACAGATCGTTGTACTTCCAGATGATTATTTGGGTTGGGCGATCATCTTCCAGACAGTTTAGGACAGCAGATGACAAGCTGAAAGTGATAGGTACAAACCTACAAAATCATGGTGATAGAGACTGACAGTAAGTGTGCCCAGCTATTCCAAGAAACCTAGTTCTTCTGACTCCAAGATCAGCAAACACTCACTGTCCCACAGATGCCTCTTTAGAATAATAGAAGGTCTGTATCTGGGAAGAATCCTGGAGATTATTTGGTGCTAATTTTTAATTTCCCAAATGAATTGAATGAAGCCCTGCGAGGTTAAGTTGTTAAAGGTCACACACCTGCTTTCTGGTAAAGTCTGCAATGATTTTGGAAGCACTCCTCTTGTACCCTAATACTATTCATGGAGCTCTTTTCAAAGGAAATAAACTAATTTCACATATGTTTCCAGCATGTCACAAAGCTGTACCTACTCCCGGCGGGACTCAAGAGTAAAAAGGTCAGGAGTGCAGGCTCTCATCTCAAAGTGCGGGGACTGGAATCCTTGCTGGGTACCTTATGAGCCATATGACCTTAATCTCCTTCAGTTTACTCACCTTATATGTAAAGTGGAGATAATAATAGTTTTATCTGACAGAGTTGTTACAAGGATTAAGTGAGATAATACCTGCCAAGCCCTTGATCTAGCACGTGGTATGTTCACAATAAATTTTAGCCATCTTTTTATTGCATTTGGAAATTGCTTGAAATCACTTCCCTCTGTCTCTGAGCATCTAGGCTGAAAATGTTAATAACAAGCCCAGAGGTTTGTTGTTCTGACTGGGGGCGTGTGAATGAATGACAAAAGAAGAAAGAGAGAGAGGAAGGGAGGAAGGGAGGAAGGGAAGCTGTAACAATCTTAATTATCTGGCCCACATTCTGAAATGTGAAAATGTATTAGGTATTTTTATTATTAACATTACCCCTTTTCTCATCTGTGAAATATGCAGCCAGCAGTTTTATCCAAGTACAGCAAAGATCAAGAAGGAAGGTATGTGTCCGTGTGTTTTAAACACTGCAGATACTGTCAGGGGGTTGCTGTTGTTTCCACTGCTACACTGCATTCCTAGACCTCTCAGGCTGCACGTACTGGGTGCCTCTGTGTGCTCATCACAGGCTACAGAGAGGACAGAGACAGTGTTCCCTTAAGGAGCTTACATGTGGTAGAGACAATTGGCACGGAAGGATTTCTAGAACAACAGAAGCTGCCATAGGCCACGTAGTGTAAAGGTTAGAAGCATGGGCTCTATGGCCAGACCGCCAGGATTTGAATCCAGCACTAGCAACTTTGTGACCTGGACACGTTATTAACCTCTCTGAGCCACACTCTCGTCTATGAAGTAGGGACAGTGATGCTATGTATGCAATAAGGTTAAGGAGCAAATAGGTTAATATATGTAAGGGCTGGCCTGGCATGCTGTTGGTCCTGTACTGTTGCCTGCATCCCAAATGAGCATCACCTACTGGAGTTCAGAAGACAACTGCTCTGAACATTAAAAGGTGAAACCATCAAGTTTAGATCTTGAAGAAGGAACAGAACTTTTTCAAACAGAAGGAGGAGAGCCATTTCAGGCTTGGAATTAGAAAAGAATGTGGCCTGTTCAGGGGACTTCCAGAGTTTGTATAGGAGAGTTCTGAATTACACAAGTAAGCAGGGACCACATTTTAGTCAGCACAGAATGCAAAGGTGGACTCGAACCTGTAACAGTGAGAATAAAATAAAGGATTTTGAAGAGAAGATTAGCGTGGGCAAAGCAATTTTTTAAACAGTTAATTTGATAAATCAATATGAGGAGGAACATTGACACCAGGGAGACCAGTTTGGAGACAGTCGCAATAGTCTAGGCTTTGATGTGCGAAGGACCTTGAATGGAAAGTTGGGGGGTTAAAGGACTAAAAAATAAAAAAGAATGAGTATGAGATGCAGAAAGAAAGGATCAAAGGGTGACTGTCTGGAAACAAGTGTGGCGGGGAGGAGATGACAGGGTCGGGGGGCGGATGTCAAAGCTACACGCCTGAACGGTAGGAAGAAGAGTCTGTATAACAGACACGTGCAAGTTCAGAGGACGGGCAGTTTGGGGGAAAAGATTACGAGTTTCATTCAAGTCTAGCTGCACTTGATCCAACAATAGGACACTCATGTGGAAGCCAGAATTTGGAGAAGTGGAATTGAAGTTCAGGAGAGGTCAAAGCTGAGGGGGTATATGTATCTGGAACTGAATCACATAGAGGCGAGAGTGAAAGAATTGAGAGAGAGCGACATTTCTGAGGAGACAGTGTGGCGAGGTCGAGGCAGGCTGCCCTGCCAGCCAGTGAGCCCAACATCCTTAGGGCGCTGCTGCGAGGATCACAGGAGCTAACATATAGGAGGGCACTTACAGAGGGGCGTGGGGCGGGGGACTAAATACAGCAAAGACAGGGAAAACTTGGTGACTGCATGATAATGAAGACCCGCTTTATTTTTTGTCCTCTTTCTTAGACTCGCAAAGCTGCAGTGGACATTAGACATTTCGTAGATGGAGAGGAGGGAGTTAGGCCCCAGAGAAGCTGAGTGAATGGGCTTCTCATAAAACAGCTGGGAAATCAGGCCTGGGGCTCTGGCCCTCCTTCCCTTTTCAGTGCTACTCTCACTTTCAGGGCTGCCTCTAGGGCAGGTCGTGTCTCTCAGACACTCCCCGGATATGATTCTATTTGCACTCTTTATTATACAAAGCGTGCCCTAAAGTGCTGGCTCCACCTGCACAGTGGGCCTGGCACAAGGACAAGCACCCCAGGCAGCTGGCAGAGCATAGGAAGCCACCTCTGCTAACACTAAATCCCAGCTCAGTGACCTTAGTGCACAGTGCCCTGAAAAACAGCACTGGACAGGAATCTTGGCACTGTATCTCCCCCACATGACTCTTGGTACTTGTATTTCCTTTTACCTAATTAACTAATTCTGAAATCTTTAAAAAAAAATGAAATAAACCATCTATCCATATTCTCCACTTTTATACTCGTGTTAATTAAATAATTAATCCATAGTTTACAATCTCCTTCCAAAAAGATAGACTGTTTTATATGAAGGAGGCTTTTCAATCACAACCACATATCCAGCCGTGTGATTGCAATAATTACTTTTAAAACCAGAGACGTTAATAACCGAGAAGCTACATTTTGAAAGTGTATAAAAGTGAAGTCCCATCTACAAACATTTTGAACAATTTCACGTAATTTTGTTGAAGGGCTAGCCATTAAAGATCTTAACCTTTTTATGAATTCATTATGAAGTCATAGAAATCTTAATACCTTTCTAATTTTCTTCTTGAACGAAATAACTTGGAAAATGCCAAGGCAAGAAACAGAGAAAGCATTTAACATAAATTGAAATCATTAATACTTAGTGGGAAAACATAATAATCTATTCGGAGGCATTTTAAAACAGCTACTATAAAAATCATCCTTTCTACGAGACTAGGGACTTCTTCAAAACTGGTGTCTAGATGGTCCTACCCAAAGAAGGACTTGATGGAAATAGAAACTGTAAAATCCAAAGATTAGGAGGAAGTGGCTGATGACAATCAAATTAGAGTGGGTCCTTCGTATTTGTACCCATGGGTTCCACGTTCGTGGAGTCAACCTAACACTGAAAGACAGCGTTCAGAAAAAGAAAGGGTGGTTGCAGCTTTACTGAACATGTACAGACATTTTTCATGTCATTTTTCCCTAAACAATACAGTATAACAACTATTAACATAGGATTTACATTGTATGAGGTATTATATGTAATCTAGAGATGATTTAAAGTATGTGGGAGTATGTGCATATGTTATATGCAAATACTGCACTATTTTATATCAGAGACTTGAGCATTTGCATATTTTGGAATACGTGGGAGGTCCTGGAACAAACCACTCACAGTACCTAGGGACAACTGTGCTTCATTTGAATTGCAGACTTCCTGAAGCTTGATACCAGCTTTGGTTCCCCATGGGACCATTGAGTCACAGGTTCTTCTGTGTTGTTGTTTATTGTTTGCTGGAGAGAAAGAAATGATGCCCTTTCAAGAATTCTTCCAGTATAGAGTTCACAAAAACCAGTTCTGTTGGCAGCAAAGCAGGCAAAATTCGTCTGCTGAAACCCCTTTTGTTTGGAACCATTGAGGCACGCAGTCAAGAAATACATGGGTTAACTCAATGGCAGGGCTCTTTTGCAAATTTCTAAGACTATTTCATTACTTCCAGTTTCTTTTATATTCTGTTGCTCTGTTCCCTTGCTGTCCACTTTTTAGCCATCCCAAGCCCCCTTTGTGGGCTACAGCAGCATACCCAACCCAACCCAACACAGTCACCTCTGTCCTGAGGCATAATGGATAGAGAGAGAGAATACTAGACTTGAAGGCCAAATTCTGGAGTCAAATCCTAGTTCCACCTGTAGTTTTGCAATCTTGGGCAAGGTACCTAAACTCATTCTCTCTTCCTCCTTCTCCTTCCATTTTAAATGTTTTTTAAATTTTAATTTTATCAAAGTAATGCATACACAAAGCATAAATACAATAGACGTTCTTTATACTGACCTCCTCTAAAAGGATTTGCCTGATTCGGCAGCTCCTTCCCTTCCTTCAGTATAATCTACTGACTGATGCTCACGCCAGCTCAATGCTAGGTACCCTCTAGCCCGCCTGTAAACTTCTGACCCCACCTGTGGAAATGTTCTGTGGACCAAAAGCCAGTGTGTTTGTCCCCAGACCTGCTATACCAATTGTGCTTGTTCGTAGAATTATTCAATTCAATTATAAATTATGTAACTGGATGACATATGGCATATAAAAGAGAATTACTGTTTCTATGAAAATGTTTTGAGAAGACTCAATGAAGCTGAATTACTAAAAATAAAATGCTGTAGAATTAGATGTTTTCAAGGTAATGGTAAAATATTCGGAAAAAAACTGAAACAAATCTAAAATGTTGGGTTCTGCTTTGTACTTTTAAGTTCTCGATTCACTTTAATGGAACTAAAACCAGGAAATGTAAATAAATGATGATTATGGGTGTGGTTTGTGTAAGAAAGTGCAGAACTGGAAACATGTAGCTGTATTCCCTATGCAGAAGTGCTGGTAGTATTCCCAGGGGATTTTTATTATATTAAATTAGGTAAGGTTCACATAAAGTACTCAGCAGCATGTCTGGTATTTAATAAGCATTCAGTACATGTTATCTGTTATTGTGGTTATTATTGATTTAATAATTGTGCATCCAGGCAGTTTTAAAAGAAAAGAGAAAAAAGGTAAGGTTAGACCCAATCAATATTTCAAAAGAAAAAAAAATAGCATAAAGTTTTAAATCCAACAACCAAAGGACCTAAACTTCACTATGATGATTTTTATTTTTTGCTTCCAAATAACCAAAGGACCAAAACTTCACTGTGATGATTTTTTTGTATCCCTATCTGTTGTAAAATTAAGAGGATATTGATCATCACGTTTCTGCAAGGTCTAGCTGGAAAAAAAAAAAGATTCATTATTGAAAACAAGGCTTTGGCAATCCAAATGTCATCCTATTTCAGTTTTAACAACAAATTTCCACATGGCCTTAGGAAGCTGTCTAACCTTTTCCTTAGTAAAAATGTTAGGTAAGGATTATGATAAACAACATAATTAATTTATCACTTGATCAGAATTACTTTGAGTTCTTTGAGAAAGTACGTCATGGTTGTGTTTGTGTTCTCTCACTTGAGTGTGAGCTCTCCTTGGCACAGTGTGCCATTCATGTTGCATGAAGCTCTCCAATCCTCGGGACTGAGTGAAATCCTCAGGATCAGGGAAGTGCTAATTTTTTAAAAATTGATTTTCTGTCAAAGCTGTAGACCTATTCACTTATTACGGTGTTTACGCCAAGTTTCAACAGGTGGACTGTGCTTCACCACAGAAGACAAAAATGGAAGGCTGGGTGCAGTGGCTCATGCCCATAATCCTAGCACTCTGGGAGGCCACGGCGGGAGGATTTCTTGAGCTCAGCAGTTCGAGACCAGCCTGAGGAAGAGCAAGACCCCGTCTTTACTAAAAATAGAAAAAATTAGCCAAGTGTGGTGGCACGTGCCTATAGTCCCAGCTACTTGGGACACTGAGGCAGAAGGATCCCTTGAGCCCAGGAGTTTGAGGTTGCTATGAGCTAGGCTGATGCCATGGCACTCTAGCCCAGGTGACAGAGCAAGACTCTGTCTCAAATAAAAAAAAGTAGAAGACAAAAATGACTCAAAATAAAGTCATGGGATGAAAGGGAAAGATTCTGCTTCATTAAATTGTCTATGCCACTAAATTAAGTCTTAATTCTGTATTCAATCTTGTGAACACAATATGAGAACATGTATACTAGATATGAGGTTTAAACTCTTACTTATTTGGGTGGCTCTGGCCAAATCCAATTAATTTCTGTTTATTAAGCAAGCCCCACTGCTGACATTTAAAGTTGTTTTCAAAGTGACCACTGGAGAATGTATGAACTGAGCTTACCGTCCTAGGTATTTATTCCATAAAAATATATATAAGAATAACAATGAGTTAGAAGATATGGTCAAAGCCTTTAAAGAGCTATATACTCTATTACTATTATTGGGAAGTGGAAGAAAACACTTTAGGAGATAATTTATAAAATCAAAAATAAATCGTATTTACTTTTCTATCTTATCAGATCCTTAAATAAATAGCTCTTTAAAAATTTAATTTAATTCAGTACATATTTATGTATGACACTAAACTAGGTTCAGAGAAGTCAAAAAGAGAAGTTAAAACTGGATCATCTCTGTCTGTGTTCAAAAGTGTACTCTATGGTGTGGGAGACGTGCATTTAACTAACTAATATACTTCAGTGAAGTGTGGAGAGACAAACTAGACCAGGGAAGAGTATCCAATACCTGAGTGTCTCTCATGATAATGTCCTAATGTCAAGTTTCCAAATGCCCTTAAGAAACTGGCACAAGACCTTGCACAGCCTTCCTATTTGAGCCATCAGGGAGATGGAAGAAAGAGCTGTTGTGTCCACACTTTTTAAGGAAACAATTTGATAATTATAAACCAGATAGCTTAAAAGCAGTCCCTGATGAGAACAATCCCTGATACAATCAACGAACGACTTACCAAAGTATCATAAAAAATAAAGAAGCAGATGCTTTTGACTTTTGGAAGAGCTACTTTTTCTACACCAATTTAATTTCCTCCCATGATTAAGTGACAGAATACACAAATAATGATAACATGCTGGATAAAATCAATTTTGTATGAAGGAAGATTTTGAGTTCTAGCCTAAACAATATTCTTATCACTAAGCCATGAAAGTGCCACCTTAATCATGCTACTGTTACATGGGTGGACAGGTAAATATAGAGTTGCAATTATAATAAAGTGGGTTGGAGCAGTGGATTACATACCAAATTCCAGCCCATGGGGATCAGTGGTCCTGAAGGACCTGCAACTTATTGATGAGCTGTACAAATGACTTATAAATACCTTCATCCAAAATGCAGATGTTACTAAATCAAATAGAGCTACCAATACCTTATACTAGGAAACTCATAACAATACAATTCAAAATGCCCTTGGATATATTTTTAAATCATTCTAAAAATAGAAAAGCATTTCACTGATGCAAGTATAAACTGGTATATTTTGGCACAAATGAAATTTGCTGAATGATTGATTAAAAAAGCAAGTGCCAATAAAATTTTTGTCTCAACTAGGGTTAGCAAAACAATATTATAAATGAGTCATATTGAGAGGAGGTTATTTAAATAGAGCAGGATAGCAGGACCGAGAATTAATCCCACCATTGCTTAAGCCACACCATCCTTGAGGACTTGTTTGAGTTTTAATCAACGTATTTTCAAAAGGCATGCAGGGAGCAAAAATTACATATATATGTATAAAATAATACAGAATACACATTTATATGTAGTATAATTATATTAAATATTATACATGTTATATTAAAATATATGATATGCAGTATATGATATAGTATGTTATGTATTATATATTTATAATGTTCTTTAAGGGAAGAATTGGAGCTGTGTAACCCAAAAAGCCAAAATCTAACTAGTCATATAATTACATTCCCTAGAATTGTTCTCAGAATGAGCTAAGGCTTCCCTCTCCCCCGAGATGACTGAACAAGAAGAAATACACTGCATTACATTTGGCCAACTTCATCTGACAGAAAGAGACCCTTCTTGGTCATCATGATAAGAACTCATTGGTTCAAGGAAAACCCCAGAATTTCTTTCTTACAGCTCTTCCCCACAGAAAAAAAAAAAATACCATTAGTTCTGGATAATTTAAATATCCATGAGATTGCTTCCTTTAGAGCTTTCTTCTTTTGCCCTAGATTTCAGCTCATTTATTCTTCCATGGTTCCCAAGCTAAGGTATCCAAGAGTGGGCCACTGACACTCGATGCCAGGAGATGCAAGTGGCTTATCTGTCCTGAGAATCAGTTTTACCCAAAGACATCTATGCTAAGTACCCAATTTTACACAAAGATTTTAAGTGAACATATAAATGTATATTAGCATGTCGCTATATTACGGACTAGAAGGCTGGGACTCCAGGGAAATCGTCTTCCGTGTGACTGCCATGTTCCCACCCTGCCCACCCCCATCCCCAGCTCTGCCACAGAGGACACAGGCTCAAAGCCCAGCCTTTCCTGTGGCAAAGTTTGAAGGTAATGCCAGGTTTCCTAATAAGTGACACCAAGCTTGTCACCTCTTCATTAGCCCACAAACGCAGAGGGTGATGTATTTTGTAACTCCGCCCATAATTTTCCTTGTTATTTATACGAAGAAAATATTAGAGGCTTTGAGGCATCTTTGTGTAGAAAGTTTGTAAATGTCTTTGGATGTGGTGGTAACATATGAATTTCCTTCCTCTTTTTTTTTCCCTAGGATGGGGGCCAGTAAATTACTGGCAACCTGTAGCCAGAATCAGTGAGTAACCTCCTTTCATAATATTTGAGTCTTGGGTAGTTACAGAAAAGCAGAGAAACAGCTAGAGTATCTGAAAACCTCACAGTTTTGCTTTTCAGCACCTGTTCTGTAATGAAAGCCATCACGAGAATGCACAGCCTAGGTGGCATTGTTGGAGGGTATAAAAGTCTTGGAGGGAGGGGAGAGAAGCACACAAACCATGATCCTTCCCTCGAGGAATTTACAAAGGAAACCAAGTCTTTGCAGATAGATTTTGGTTATATCTAGCTTGATGAATAATCAATGTTTATCTCATTTGAAAAAGTTTACCTTCTTTCCCATTTTTATTTTAGAAGTATTTAACACTCCCCTGGGACATTGGACTATATTATTTTATTTTCCACAATGTCTTCCTCTATGAATACAGTAAAACTGCATTGATTCAAATATTGCTAATACATAATTCTTGAGAATTTGATCTAGATTAAGCTGAAATGAACATTTGAATTATCTGCAAGGAATGGATTTGCTAAGCAAAATAGAGGGAACACCTGTAACCCAAGTAAAAAGAGTGCATCGTTTTTATGGCTTTATCCAGCATATAGTGGTCTTTAGGCAAAAAGATTCAGCTGTAAAATAAGGATACATGTCATTAAGTAGATGTCTCCTTAGACAGAGTTTATTGACAGATCATAATATTGAAAGCAATAAAACTGCATTGCTTCCCACAAATTCTGACTTCCATATTCAGGCTGGCTTTTCCTCCCCACCTTCCCAAATTATTCTAATCTAATGAAGTTCACTATTGTATAATATGTGAATATGAACATTTAGTAATACAAGAGAATCAATTCCTATTATTGTATTTAAAATTTTACACATAAAAATTTTAATTCTGGGGATGTTTATCTGTAATGTTGATCACTTGGGTGACAGGAGTTACTTCTATAAGAAAAATTTTGTGACATTCTCTTTCCTTTTGTATGATTTCAAATAACAGGTAATTTTTGTTTCATTTAAAACTCAATATTTTCACAAAACAAGAAAGACAAATTTCCAGGATAATAGCAAATATTTGAGATGAGGAAAAAAAAAAATCAAACTATGCCCTCATTGGGGTGTGTTGAAAACTAGGAGTAGCAACTGAGTCATCATTCATTCATTTATTCTTTTATTCATTTAACGAACACTTAGCCAAGGGCCCTGCTTATCGCATCAAGGCTTGTAGAGATAAATAAAATTCTCTTCTTGTCTTCTTGTGCTGGCAGCCCATAAGTTAACACAAAAATGAAGACAAATAATTTCCTCATGTGATAAGTGATGTGTTATCCCAATAAGCAAAGTGCTTTTGGAACACAGAGAATAGGCCGTTAAATCTGACTCAAAGAGTTGGGAAAATATTCAATAACAGGTGTGACCCTTGAGCTGATTCTTAAAGAATGAACACAATTTCTACAAGTAGAAAAAAAAGAAGGACAGCATTTCGAGCAGTACAAGCAAGAGCACGGAGACATAAAAGCACATGGACTGCTCAAGGAAAACAAAGTAGACAGAGTTAGTTGTAGAGAGCTGAGGGGGATGGCAGAATGGTGTGCGGTCTATGTACAAGGTGTATTGCTAAGAAAAGATGTGAGTGGTTAAAACAGCAATGGGAGTTCAGAGAAAGGTTTGAGGATCATCTGCATACAGCACGAATGTGCAGAGAGGAGAATAATTAAGTCCACTCAGGGACAAAGGAGACCACTTTTAAGAACACATAATAGAATCACCTTCTTCAAACAAGAGAAAAGAAGGAGTGGGGAAAAAAAGATAAGTTTGAAGATGGATGTAAAGAAATTTGAGGGAGATTGTGCCTGAATTCAAGCTTTCATTTTCTTTCCACTGTCCTGTTGGATCAGCGTAGGATGTGCAATAGGAGGATACATGTTTGAAAACCCAACTCAGCCACCCACGAACACGGACAGTTCACATAACCCCTCTAAATTTCAATGTTACCATCTGTAAAATGGAGGTAATAATAACATTTAATTTTTAGGTCAGGGAGCTTTATAATGTATGTGGAAGCACCTTATAAACTGTAATGCACTCTCTATTGAGAGCAGCCTGACAGGGTGTCCACAGGCCTGCTGGGTGACCTCAGTGAGCTCTTGTTTATAAAATAGGGATAAGCCAGGCGTGGTGGTGCACACCTGTAGTCCCAGCTACTCAGGGGCCTGAGGTGGGGGGGAAGCCTCAGCCTGAGGCTGAGCTCAGGAAGCAGTTTAAGGCTACAGTGAGCTATGATCGCACCACTGCACTCCAGCCTGGGCAATGGAGCAAGACCCCACCTCTAAAAAAATAAAATAAGTCAGAATACAGATAGCAGTACATGGCTTACAACAGGCTACTGAGATGACCACAGGTAAGATATGTACCATGTATGCACATATAAAAGGTGCTCTATAGATGGCAGCTATAGAGCTACAAATTATTATCCTCTGTGAATAGGAGCTCATCTTTGGAGAAAGAGAAAAAATTACAATGGGGAATGAAAAGAAGAAAGGAACATGTAAAAATGTTTTTGAGCAGAATTAAAAGCCCATTCTGAAACATGCCTCTGCAGGTACAGCCACACCTATGCACTCCGCAGCAGCCAAAATGAATGATTTGATTATCTGGGCTTGGGGAAGATGAAAGCAGTTACACTAGTGACTGAGGGCTTGTGCCATTGAGGGGACAATTGGAAGATCTGGGGTCAATGCAGATCCCAGAAGTGTGGAGGCCTTGTACTCCAGCCTCAGCTCTGGCGTGGCAGAAGAGTGCCTTTTCTATTCAGAGTCAACGGCCTGTGATCTTAAGACTCTCGTCATTGTCAAGTAAGCGAGTGGCTTACTGAAAAGATGTCCACAAGGTCATGTGCTGTCACCATCAACTGAGTTCCAGCTGTGGGGCTACTGCTCAGAGTAGGTCGGTTTTCAGCCAGACCCCTGCCTGACCCTCCTGCCCTCTCACCTCCCGCCCTTGGCTCACCGCCCGCACCCCAGCTTGTTCCCAGCCTCCACTTCCACTTGCGTTTTAGTTCTTCCTTAACACACAAGGCAGCAAGTTTTCTTCTGCAATAGAAAAGTAGAATTTGAACCAAATAAAAAATGAGCCAAAAGGCATCTGTAACCCTCAAAATTTAGGAACCACTGACTTAGATGTTAAAGTCACTAAGACAACAAACCAATGCAACCATCCATTTGAAAACAAATAGGTCCATTTTGCTAATGAATGAATAAACTTTCAAAGGTTGCTTTTTTAAAAAAAAAAAAAAAAAAAAAAAGCCAAACTGCGTGCTACCTGCCCCTCACGCCTTTAGCGCCAGGTGGAGACCTCATGCCAGAATTTGCTGTTTGTGATGGGCAAGGCTGCACTGCCTCCCACACTTGGAAGTCGGTTATCCCACCAGCCACTACAAAAATGTCTAGTGTCCTCTTAAAATGTTTAGTGAGCCTTGGGGACCCTGAGAGAGAGCTGCCAAGCTCTATCTTGATAGTTGCTAAACTTACCTCCGAGGGAGATTCAAATTGCTAGAGCTCCCATCCTAAATTTGCCAAATGGTGGTAATAAAGAAAATATAGGCTGTATCTTACACGTTATTGACTCCCATTTTAATTAATGTGAGACACATTCCTCATTTGGGAACATGGTTGGTTCACTCAGTCGGTGATTATTCCATTAAGGACATACTAAATGCAAGGTGCTAGCTCCAATCAAGATCTTCGGAGATGATGAATGTAAGCATCTCCCGTGAATAATATTTGAAACATTAGGAGAAGCCTATCAAATTCAGACGAAATTCTAGGGTCTTGTGAAAATACAACTCCAGAGACTCAACAGGGGTCGGGGAACCCAGAGCTTTGCTTTTCTTTCTTTGGGTTTAGCTCCCAAAGGCCACTCCCATGTGACTACCCACATGAATCACACGAAGTCCACCTCCATGCTCCTTGTTTCCTGTACATTTTGTTCAGTCAGCTGTGGGAACTTGCTAACATGGACCTCGCCCCAGGACACCTTAACATCTCCATCCTGCACGTGGCACTTCCCTACACTACAGGAGCCACGCTGAAGCGCGGCGGTCCCTGCTGTCTCCGTGGTAGGAAGCACCCAGTGATGCTCCCCCTGGTTGGTTTCAGACAGAGCATTCCCCCTCCCTTCCACAAACACACAGCAGTTTTTTGCTTCAAGGTGCTTTAATCTCCCGGTGCGCTGCCAGCCAGCACCCACCACCCTCCGCAACGACCGTTTCATTTCTGCTTGGTTTATGTGCACTTTTCTTTCCAGATCTGCTCAAGGAAGCAACCCACCTCTCAATAAAAATGAATGCAGAGACAAACATCTATTCATTTTATTTGTGTCCTTAACTACCCGCTCTTCTGTTTCCCCCTCTAATCAGCGTGTCTCCCATTTCTAGGTGCTTTGTGTATTTTCTTCTTTACTCTCATCTCTACCTTTACTTATCTCACAGGTGTTAGTAACCCTTGGGATACAGTCTTTTGGTTTGTTTCCCACTTAGAAGCACACAAGACTCATGTTCACTTAGAGGCAAACTCAAAATTAGGAAAACATGTGTCCAGTGGCATTCCTTTACATGCTTTTCTCATTGTTTTTAAAAAATCTTTCGCCATAGTGGAGCTGTTTAATTTGGGCCAGTCGCATGAATCCCTGGCAGCAAGATTAACACCCATATGAACGTGTCAGGTTTAGGAATCTTGATAAAATGTTCAAGGCAGAGTCTAAAACTTGAATCTCCTGACTTTGAATCTTATACCTCCCTAGGCTGCTATTTATAGAGACTGAAAAAGAAATACTTTTCTTCTGTGTTATGAATAGAGAGTAATTCAAAATCATTTCTTAGGGTCATTGAACTGAGAAATGTTCCTTGGAATTTCATGAAGAAAATCTTCAGGCAGGGTTTATGCACCAGCACAAGGATACCATATTCAAGGGTAATACCTTTCTATATATTGATAGCAGACTCTCTCCCGGAGTAGAGGGCTGCTTTTGTGCACAAGCTGCAGTGCTGTGTGATTTTAAAGCAAGAGTTGCTCTTTGCAGGCTACTGCCAGTGCCCAAGTAGAGTGAGTCCACACACCAGCTCTTGTACCCTAGAGCTTTGCATTCGGTAAACGCGTCCTCCTGGGCACAGTTTCTGGAAAGGACTATTGTTTACCTGCACTCAGTGTCATTGTACTCAGGAAGGGAGGCACATCTCATATTCATGAACGCAGCAGATTGCACAGATGTGGGCACAAGGCACACAGCTCAGGGTATTTTGTAGGGAACACATTGCTGGTTCCTCTGTGCTCAGCTTCTCTGGGTAATGAGACGACTTGAGAAGAAGGTGCTCTGGTGCTAGAGTCAAGGTCAGGATTGTTACTGAGGTTAGAATGCAGAGAGGGCAGTTACCTACCTTGTAAGGGTGGGTGTCGGGCAGGCCTGCACTTCTGCCTGCCTAGGGGCATGCTTCTCGTTGTCAGTCTGAACATTCTCTTCTGTAAATCCAGGATTACCAAAGCTGGTAGGAAGGGATAGTTAGAGACTTTCCTACAGCCTTCCTGAGCTTATGTGAGAATTAAGCCTTACAAATCTTATAAGAATTGATGAACATGATGATATTTTTAAAAAATGCAGCATAAAACTTCAGATTCACAGCCTAACAATCTCAACTGAAAAGTCCTTATCCTGCAGGGGGAAAAAAATATACTCTTTCCCAGCTTTATGTACTCTCAGACCGACTCCAGGTTTTCAAACAGTTTGTCAATTCTGTACAAACTGGGGCTGCTGTTCTCGCATACATAAAAATAAACCGTGGAGTTGTGGGGGTCTTTTTCTTTTGCAGGGAAAGGGGTTGTGCATTATTATTCTTGTGTGGAAATAACAAAGAAAAAGTAGCATCCCACAGTTAATTTAACTACTCTTTAAGATATTTTCTTGGTGCCTGAATTACAGGAACATATTATTTTGATAAGCTGATCTGCATGTGTTTTTCCCCTTCTCATTAAGGTGCAAAGTAATCTGGAGGGTCAAGGTTTTCAATCTTTTCCTCTTGCATTAAACTGATCTGTCATTTCCATTGTGGCTACACCCAAAAGTCAATTTTTTGGATCTCGTTAAAGTGCCCTGTAGAATAATTTAGTGGCGATGAAGACGGAATTCTTCTCAAAGTGTAACTACTCCCCTTGCTGGTGTACTGCGGCAATGACATTCATCTTTGAAAATTGAATCCTGATTCAGCGCAGAGTTTTTCTGGGGGATTTTTTGGTTTTGGTAATTCTTTATGTTTTTGAATTTCACAGTAAATTCAGGCTTAGGCTAATAGAACTGGATGCATTAATGTTTTCATCATACATCAAGCTGGCTAAATATATAAAATATAAGAAATTTTAAATGTTTCTCATGCCTAAAAGGTAGGAAAACATTGTGAATGGTGTTCAGTGGTAAAGTTTTTTTCTCTAAATTATAGAATCTCATAACTTTAAATTGAGGTACAATTCATATGCAATAAAATGCACAAATTTTAAGTGTTCAGTCCAATAAATTTTGAGAATCATGTATACCTGTGTAATGGCCACCCAAATTAAGATATTGAATCTCACACCCTAAATAGTTCTCGCGTTGCCCTTTCCAGTCAATTCCAACCCTTGTTTTCTCCATCCCCTCCCTCCCTGCATTTCCTACCATGGCCCAGCCTCCATTTTCTTACTTCTATCACCACAGTTTAGTTTGGCCTAAACTTGGACCTGATAAATGGAATCATACAGCATGTACTTTGCAAAGGCTCCTTTCACATGCCATAGTTTTGAACTGTTACATGTATCAAGAGTTCATTCCCTTTTTGGTGCTATGTAATATTCCATTGTATGACTATACTGCAAATTATGTATCTATTTGGGTTATGTCCCAATAAACTCATCATAAGTCAAAAATATTATAAGTCAAAATGCATTTAAAGCCCTGATAAACCCATCATAAAATCTAAAAAATCATATATTGAAGCTTTGTAAGTCAAGGATTGTCTGTGTATGTCTTTATTTCTGTTGAATAAATACCAAGTAGTGGAATTGCTGGGCCATAAGGTAAATGTTTAATTTTATAAGAAACCACCCAACAATTCACCAGCAATGTTGAAAGTTCCACCTGCTCCTCATCTTCATCAGTGGGTGTGAAATGGTATCACTTGTGGCTTTAACATGCATATCTTTCTGATCACTAATGACATTGATCATCTTTTTATATATGTATTGCCTGTATATTTTCTTTGGTGAGATGTCCATCTAGATTTTTTCTCATCTTTTTGGGATTGCTTGTCTATTCTTGATGATAAGAGTTCTTCATATATTCTTTGGGACATATGAATTCTTTGGGAAATAAGTCCATTGTGAGATACAGTATAATAATATTTCCCAGTTTGTGAGTTTGCCTATGAATTTTATTAAAAGTGCCTTTTGATGAGTAGGAATTTTTAGTTTTGATAAAGAACAATTATTTTTCTCTCTGTGGTTAATGCTTCTTAGTGTCCTAAGAAATCTTCGTTTACCCCAAGGTTGTGAAGATACTCTGTTATTACTCAAAAAGTAGTAATAGCAACTTTTTTAATTAGGAATAATAAGAACAACAGTTTACAGGCAGTTTCAGACATGTTTATAATGACTGAAACACAGGGATGTCTCTATAATTTTATAAACCTCTGATTACTTGTCAATTTTCCAATGTCTCCTTGCTTTATCCTCCTTTTTCCTAAGAAATAGAAAGCAGAAAGAGAAATCTGGGTGTTTTGAGAATTGTTAGGCTTGAAGTACTAGGAAAATTCAATGTGAAGTTTGAATGTCCCATGTATGATAATGACTTTAGATAATGATCTCTTTATTACAAGTGATTTTATAGCATTATTCACTGTCCTTGAGCAAGGACTTCAGTTCCAGGGAGCCGACCATACTATTTCTATTGTTTATCTTCACCTTTGCAGCAAGAAGATGATAGCAAATTATCAAACTGCCCTAATAATATCATTTATTGCCTATATTGATTTAAATACGTGAAATCTTTAACATCCGATATATATTATCTATATCTAGCTACATAAATATAGATCTATGTAGATATAGATAATGTATGTAGCATATAGATATAGATGTAGCTATAGATAGTGTATATATAGTATATATATGTATATACAGATAGATGTAGGGATATATATATGTAATATTCTCATCACCTTTACCAAGACAATGATCAACAATCACCTGAAGCTTAAGAAAGTTCTAATATTCATTGCTTTGATTAATGTTTGTTGATCCATGGTGTGTGCTAGGCACCAGATACACAGTGGTGAACAAGCGACCAGATACCCGAGCTCCAGGGGTTTCCTGTCTGAGGGGAGAGAGTCACGTAAACACTGGTGCGGTTTTAGATGTTGTTAGATGTGCTGCAGGGAAATTACAGGGTGCTGTAGAAACAGTAAGAGGGAACACTTGTTTTAGGGAGGCCTGCCTGAGCAGGCGGCATCTGTTCAGAGACCTGGATGGAGAGGGACCCAGCCATGTAGCAAGTGGAGAAGAACATTCTGTGCGGGTGGAGCAGCAAAGGTGAAATCCTTAGGCAGGTAAGAGCCACATGCTCCAGGCCAGCGTGGCAGGAGGCAGTGAGCCAAGGGGAGCAGGGGTGAGGCCAGGCAGGAGAAAGAGGCAGCGGCGAGCATGTAGGCTGTGCTCAGGAGTGATGTTCATGAAAACTTTCTTGCCTTTCAGGAGCTTAAAAGCCAAGCCACATTCCTTATCAAAGAAGCATGAGGTGTTTCTAGCCAGAATAAGGGGTATTCAGTAATACTTTAGTGTAGAGTCCCAGAAGCAGCTCATATGTATAAGGGATGACTGACAGCGTGTGGCCTGGACGGTCTGAATTGTCAAGAAAGAGGTCCACGGAAGGGTGAGACAGAGAGGGGTATGCTGACTGTGTGGGTTTGAATTTTGAAACCACATAAGGACCATGAGGCGCATGCGTATGCATGCATGAAGAAGTTGGTAGAAGGCCAAGAGTCACACCATTAGGTTGAAGTCTTGAAATAATGTCCAAAACTTAGACTGAGACCCTGTGAGGGACACCAAATCTCACATACACTGGCCAGTTAGACATCAGTCCAAGGCAGGTAACATAGACTGGAGGAAAACTAGAAGGAGGGAATTCCTAAAAGGGGTTTAAAAGAGTTTGTAAAAATTATGCAGAGTGATAAAGGAAAGGAAAGCATGGACCCAAGAGTAATTGCACAGACTCCTCTACCAATTGGTCAGCCTGGTCTATTGGAGTATAGGAGCCCCTACATGACCCTCTCTAGGACTTGGATTTTTCCAGCCATTGTTGCTTCCAGACATTAGGAAGTGTGGACAAAATATGCTAGCATGGATTCCTTCTCCACAGAGTCTCCAAGAGAGGCAGGGGCGTGACCGGAAGCTCCGACAAGGCAGGCAGGTAAATGAGCTGGGTGCAGGGCTCAGTGTCAGCGTCCTCTCCTTGATTGCACATCCCCACCACTGGCCGGGCAGCGTTCACCTTCCTTCCTCTTCTTAGGCACCCTCGCACTTCCCCAGGGCTGCACGGTGCCTGCACAGACAACACAGCTCCTTCTCTGGTGATCATTCAAACTTGGGAAAATAAAAAGTATGTTCCTTCACACTGAAAATACTGGAGGCCTTTGAAAGAAATGAGCCAGGATGACTAAACATGGGGTGGGTGAAATTCCAGGATGGCAAGCTTGCAGCAGAGACAGAATGCAACGTTATAAAAATGTCTTAGCAGGAAAGTCAAGGAATTTTAACCTTTTGTTTTTCTTTGAGCTTTGGGATCAATTTAAATATTTGCAAATGACAATAAATAAAACCTAGATTTAAGAAGAGGCTCAGATCGAAACCAATATTCAGGAATAATTAACTTCATAGGTGGGAGTCAAAAGACCCAATGTAGAAATGAACAAGACATGCAGAGCAGAGTCCCCGGTGACCACCACCCCACCCTCAGTGGGTTCCATAAAAAAACAAAAAAGGAAAAAGAGAAAAGAGAGAGATCCTAAAATAATGGCAAAAACTAGAAAAGCAAGGAAGAAGAGTATCATGGAAATTAAGGTCGAGAAAACATCTGGAATGTGTTATTCATAGTGTTTACTATAATTGAGAAATCTATAAGCCAGGGGAAGTGCCCCCCCCAGACTTTATGAGGCATATGCAGAAAATATTTTTCATTCAATCATTGTTCAATTTAAAAAAAAATTTTTTTTTCAGGAAATGGACTATTTTTCTTACATAAATCCTCTAGTTTTCAATTCATTGCTTTTGAAATCTAGAAGTCAATCTGTGGATAAGCTTAGTTGTTTCCTAATAGAGTAGTTTGAGGGTCTCTTTTACAACACTAAATGTATTTTTGTTGAGTTGGTTGCAAAAACGTTCATTTTAACCAATCTGCGATTCTTTAAAAGGTTTTTCACTCATTGTGTTAGATGTTTTTTCATACCTCCTGAGGCTAAATTTGGCTAGTTGATATCACTGTGGAATTGGAACATAGGAGCGTAGAACTAATTTCCTCATTTGACTTTTAAATTAGTTTTGTGTGTGTGTGTTAACTAAAATTGAAACGTTTCGATTATGAATAATGCCAAGATGAACTGGTACACTCCATTGACTTTGATGAAGTGCACATGTTCTCGCAGGCTTGTGAATGACGGCATGGCTGCAAAGCTCTCGAATCTTGTTATTTAGTATGTGCTGCACTCACATATTTTACTTATGATAAAACTTACCACGAGCATAGCTCTTTAGTTTCATAAACACAAGTGAACTTACAATTTTTTTCATCAACTTTTCCAAAGGATTGACATTACTAAGGGTGTGCCCAACCTGTTTTTATGTGAAAGGAAGAGTTGACAATCAAGTTACTAAATTCAAATTAGCTAATGTTTTCTACATGACTATCATATGAAAGGTACTATGTCAAGAGATAATTAATTTGCAAAGGGCAAACAGATCATCTAGGTAATTCTGGGTAATTGAAACTGTGAAATGAAATTTTTGATCTTTAGTGATCATAATAAAATGTATATAATAAATTCAATCCCAAACAATACCTGCTGGTAATATATGCAAAAGAGAGAAGCAACTGGGAATTCTGAACAGTGACATTAATTGCATAGTACCTTGAGTAAGGCTCTTTGCTAATTTTTCTAAACCAAGGATTCCTTTCTTGAATTAAGTCTTTAGAGGTTGTTAGAAAAGTAAAATATGCTCAGATACTTATAAGTGTATTTAAATTTCACGTCATAGATGAGGGCCTCGGGCTCAAGCTTTGGTTTTCTTGTTTGTTTAATTATTTTTGCTAATTTTTTCATGTCAAACAAGTAATCAAATCATAAAAGGATATTTTAATTAACAACTGTTCACTCAACAGAAGGGTAAATGACATAATTCGTGAATGTACCAATATTGTGTTTCAAGAGCTTTGAAAGGGATATTATATTCAGGTTGTGTAACATGCTCTGAAACTTAACTATAGCTATAACATGCACAGACTCAGCAAATGTTATGCACCACACAAATGCATGGAATGAGAAATTAGGGGCACCACTTGCTGAAATTGGATATATTACATGTGTCATGAAAGTCCTTATTAGTTGAATCATGCAATCCTTTATTTCATAAATGACAGGGTTTAAGTGGCCCTGCCCAAACTCATAGACTAAGTGAAAGAATGTAGATCTAGAAGGCAGAACTCCGCTATCCTGGCTTGACGGAGGTTTATGACAGAGGTAACATCTATACTACAGGGTAGCCTAACATCTTGCACACTGTAAGTTTCTATGTGCACGTGATCTAATTTAATACTCGGTTTCATAGTCTGCAATTCTTTGACAGATAGCCACTAGCAACAATTTTTAGCTCCATGTCCATCACTGTGGAGGGTAAAATCTATTTATCACTGCACCTTTTTGTTTCGCATTGCAGTTTTAAAGGGCAAAAGCAGGGGTGGTCTTGCCAGTAAAAGGCAAGCAATCTAAACTTATGATGCAGCATGCATAGAATTGTTGGGAAATGCCAGCTGCTGGGACCTGCTGGCCTTGTGGGAATTTGGATCCATCAGCCGCTGCCCCTCCTGATGAAGAGGGACGGGGAAGCAGAAACCGTGAGTCCAGCTATTCGCCTGGCAACCCACAGAGGCCTCTAGCTCACTCACTCACGTCTTCCAGTGTCCCCAAGACTGAGAGTTTAGCAACTTTTAAATAAGAGAAATAGATACAATAGATAGCTCAGCAATTCAAGTTTAAAGACACTCTGAGTTTACTTCTACATTGTATTCTCTTAGAAGATCTCCCGATTTCTATTTCCATCCTCACCCCGGTTGGCTGTTCTAGTCTCCTGGTGGGATTTCCCAGTTTTGGCAGCTTCACTGTGCTAATCCCTGCTTGCCTCTCCCACGCGAGTGACACTGTACAGTGCTGCTCTGGTCCGTTCTTTCTCGGCCTGAGAATGGCTCTCAGAGGTTTCACCATCAGGCCCTGGCTCTCCAGTTCCATCTGGGCTCCATCCCTTCCCCTCCACTCACACCAGATGTCTCATGGCCCGGCACTCAGGGCATTGGCATGCCTGATTCTATGCATTTTTTGAAGCATGCCTGCATTATACCAATGAGCACTCTCTGTTCAGTGAAAATAATTTCTGTGTTCTCCAAGGTAAAATGCAAGCCCCACCACTTCAGTGGTAGGTTTCCATGAAGCTTTTCTGATTATTGCATTCCATGCTGGTCTCTCACTTGTCTGTACTCATGCTACATTAGTTATGAAATACTGGAGAGTTTGAGATTTAATTGTTCAACTTCCCAGATGAGTCAAGGGTCTGTGCTGTGAATTTCTGGTGTATGATTCCTCACCCTTCCCACATCTATCGGTGGCTTTATAAACCACCTATTCGTGAATTATTTGTTTGTGGGTAAGTACAGGTGGGTAAATATGAACAACATTTAAGCCAATTTCATTCTCTGCCATCATTAACCTTCCTCCTATGGCTTTGTGTTTCATCCTGGTGCTTTCTCTTCCTTGGGCAAGTTCAAGCTCTGGACCACGGGCAAGAGCTCTTGACCTTGGGCAAGTTGTGTAGCCTTTCAAAGCCTTAGTTCCTCTATAAAATGATAATATATTAAGACTTGTTTTATTGTAAGGATTTAAATAAATTAAGGGAAGTGATTACAGGCTTTTTAACCTTATTTTATTACTTTATTACTACATTTTCCAACCCCAACCTTCATGCCACCGATTACTCAAAATAAGTGCAGAGATAAATCTAGCTCTGGCTTTGAGCTGCACCTACTGTTCACCTCACTCTGTGTTATGGGTTCTCAACCTTGGCTGCATATCAGAAATTACCTGGGACCTTTAGAAAATCTGAACACCTGCCCCTTCCCCCCAAGCATGCTAGTGACCTACAGACCTGTCACTCCTCAGCCACCCTTGTCCAGTGGCTGGGCTGCTTAGCCCGTCTGGCTGCCCTCTCTTTTCTTTCCCCATCGATTGATCTGCCCTTTCAATAGCCATAATTCCTGCGAGTGACTACAGCTTCTGCAGCTGATGTCCTGAGCTCCTTAGGAACAGTTCCAATCAGGAAATTCCCAATCGAATACTGAAATGGGGATTCCCCCATACCCCTGGAGACATTTCTGCTAAAGCCAAAATACACAGTAATAATAGAAGCTAATTCTTTAGTACGTATAAAAGCCAGAAACTCTGTCTCATTGAATCCTCAGACCAACTTTATATAGCAAGTATTATTGTTTTCGTGTTATAAATAAGAAATCCAAGGTCCAGAGCAGTTATGTTTGTTGTCCATAGCCCCACAGTAGTAAGGAGTTAGGATACAAGTCCAAGGCTGTAGGATATCAAACCTCACTCTCCTCCCATTCCATCTGCCCTGTCTCTGTCCCGGTGGGACATCAGATCACTCTAGGCGAACATAAGATGATGACTGTCTTGATTACCTTGACAATTACTTCAAGACATGTAACATTCATACTTGGTCAATAAATTACACTAGACAAGAACACAGGGAGAGAGGGACGTTTTCCTCCATATGTAGCTAAAATTATAATAGCCTGAAAAAGGACAGTTGAAGTGAGGGAAAAAAATTGTAGACCATAAAAGGTGACCTCACTTAATCCCCAGGGCTTACTAGATCTCACTTTCAGCTGTCAAGTGTCATTTTGTGATCTTAGATAAATTTACTTCATATAAAAAGATGTATCTCCAGACATGTTATAAAGGATTTCTGAGTATGACAGAATTATATTTAAGTAAAGAACCTAGTAGCTTAGAAATATCTACAATTTTTAATCCATATAAACTGTCACAGAAAACCAAGGTTAGAGGGGTATATGAGTGAAAACAATGAAAGTATTACCTTGTTACTTTTGCTGGTTTAATTTAGAAACTATGTTTTCCAGTTTCACCTCTAAGGCTTATGGTACCAAGTACATATTTCTGATGCAACCTGAAGTAAGTTATCTTGGATTTGATTCTACTAAAGGCAAAAGAAAAAGAAAAGGAAAACATAAAGTAGGTGGGAGAAAGGCTTTTTTCACAATTCAATAATGTGAAAGAATTTCAGAAGTTTTGTTTCAGAAGAAATGTTTTTGAAATTATTTGATGATACCCTTTTCAGCAGAGCCACAGAATAATAAAAGCTTATTTAATTTAATTTTCCACTCCATTACTCCCCAAAGTACAGGACCAAGTGAAGAAATGCCCTCACAGATTGCATGCCATGTGTCATAAATTTATTACCACACTTCCTGGCATTATTTCACCCATCTTTCTGTAATATTTTAATTCTAAATTGAAAGAAGGGAAATTATACTAAGACCCAGATCTGAGTCTGGTGATAACTTGGAAACCACCATAATCCAAAGATCTGTGCTTATTTTTTTTCACTACAAGGTCCTCAACAACAAATTCAAATTATCCAGCATTTATTAAGCAATAATGAATGCATGCTGAATGCCATGCTAAGAAGATAAACATGCAAATTCCTTGCCTCCTTCTAGGAATTAGTTCTGTGCCATGTTCACAGAACTCTGAGGTCACCAATTCATGGAATGGGTTCCTCAGGCCACGGGCTTAACCACTGTAAGTTTTCTCGTTTATAAAATAGAGTGTGATCCAGGCTGGAGGGGATCTTTTTCTGTCTCTAAGATCCTTGTCAACATTAAAGTCTTGATATTCCATGACTGAGTCAGAGCTACGCATATGCACAAATTGCAACAAAATTATTCAAGGGGAATAGAATTCAACGGGCCTCAATTCTTCATTAAGTCCTTGTTGTATAGAGCAAAATCCTGCCTAAAATACAGAAAAATATTTCTATATGTGTGGGAGAGAAGCTCACAGGAAGAGAATGAGAGAATACTCTCAAGTGATCCTTTTGGTTTGCAATTTGGAGTTTCAGGGTTTTGGGGGTTTTGTTTTTTGTTTTGGGTTTTTTTTGTTGTTGTTATTCTTTATTTGTTTTGTTGAGACAAAGTCTCACTCTATCACCTGGGCTAGAGTGCCGGGGTGTCAGCATAGTCATTGCAACCTCAAATTCCTGGACTCAAGAGATTTTCCTGCCTCAGCCTCCCAGTAGCTGGGACTACAGCCTCACACCATCATGTCTGGCTAATTTTTTCTATTTTTTTTAGAGATGGGGTCTCATTCTTGCTCAGGATAATTTTGAACTCCTGACCTCAAGCAATCCTCCCACCTCGGTCTCCCAGAGTGCTAGGATTATAGGCGAGTTTCAGTATTTTTCACAAACGTAAGGAAAAAAAAAAAAAAAACAAGATCCACAAAAACAAGAACCTACCACAACTCTACATCTCAAGATTGAACGGCATTGAAGACTCAGCTCACTTCATGGTGGCCCAAGAGATACAATTGGAAATGCCAGTGTTACGGAATACTTCCTCTAAGCCTAGCACTTTGCTAAGTGCAAAAGGAATAAGAAAGCTACCAAAAAAGATAGGGAAAAGAAATAGGTAGGAGAGAACAGGTTGCGGAGCTGCTGGATGAAGGCTCACCTCTTGGCCTAGCAAAGGATTCATTTAACACTTTGTGTGCAATTAATTTTCACTTTTTCCAATTAAGTGTTTTCCATTTAGAGAAACATCTGCTTAAAACATACTGTTTCAAAGCCAAAAGATATATTAAGTTGAACTACAAATTAAGCAAAGAACTACACTTAAATCGATTCGTTTTAAAATATCAGTAGCATGCTTAGGAGGGACCAGGCATAAGTGAGGGGGGATAATACTTTTTGAATTTTTATCTGATATAATCTAATTTCTAATTGATTGTTTTTACAAATACTTCAAAGGACTGCTTGACCATTACAAAATTACTTCTCCAATTAGGTCGATTCTCTAAAATAATGATTTCATACCTCCTTTAGTTTGAAACTTGATCCCCCAGGCCCCATCTTCTCTCCCCTTCAGTGGCTGACCTTGCTTCATGTTTCAGAGAGGTTCATAGAAGGCACCTGCTCAGAACTCTCTCTGGTGCCCTCAGCAAATCGGTGGAGCATGTGCTTTTGCTCTCATTCTCTTCTTCCCTCCTGTTCCTGTTCCGGTGGAGGAGGGGGACCAAACTCCTCTTGGTGGTGAGTTGTTGCACCTGTGCTCTGGGTCCCATCTCCTGTCCTCCCATGGACCTTCCTGAGTGGGTTGCTCATTCTTTCTCCTGGATCTTCAACCTCTTCTTCTCTACTGGCTGCTTTCTGTCAGGATTTGCAATGCTCTGCTTTCTCCTTTTTTTTTATTTATTTATTTATTTTTATTTCAGCATATTATGGGGGTACAAATGTTAAGGTTACGTACATTGCCCTTGCCCCCCTCCCCTCTCCAGTCAGAGCCTCAAGCCTGACCATCCCCCAGACGGTGCACATTGCACTCATTATGTATGTATGTACCCATCCCCTCCTCCCCCCTCCCATCTGCCTGACACCCCAGGAATGGTGGCATGGGCCTGTAGTCCCAGCTACTCAGGAGGCTGAGGCAGGACAATCACTTAAGCCCAGGAGTTCGAGGCTATAGTGAGCTATGACGGCACCACTGCACTGCAGCCTGAGTCACAGAGTGAGACCCTGTCTCTAAAGTAATTGATTGATTAATTAAAATTAAATAAATAAATGACCCTCCCGAATCCTGTGTCTCCTTCTAGATACAGCTCTTTCCCTTAGCCAAGCACCTCAAAAGTGCTATCTGTATCCTTTCTTGTCTGTCTCATTCTTACCCCTCCCCTGGCTTGCTCTTGCTCGTGATCCCCATATTATTAAATCTAGAAAACACTCCCTGGTCCATCTGACTCAAACTGTCCTTGTTTTATTACCCTAATAAAAGTTTCCTCCTCCTCTGACTGTTCTTCTCCATTCCTTTGAGGAGCCGTCTCCTTCTATCTGAATGTTACACATTAGATTCTTCTTAGCTTAGCCTAGGTCCATTCTGCTTTTTTTTTTTCTTGAGACAGTATCTCACTCTGTCACCCAGGCTAGAGTGCTGTGGTGTCAGCCTAGCTCACAGCAACCTCAAAGTCCTGGGCTTAAGTGATTCTCCTGCCTCAGCCTCCCGAGTAGCTGGGACTATAGGCATACACCACCATGCCCAGCTGGGTAGAGATTGGGTCTCACTCTTGCTCAGGCTGGTCTCAAACTCCTGACCTCAAGCCATTCTCCCACCTGGGCCTCCTAGAGTGCTAGGATTACAGGCGTGAGCCACTGCACCCAGCCTCACTGTGCTTTTTAATCTGTACTCTTTCCCTAGAGATTTCATCCACTCCTATAGGCCAACATCTCTTCTCTACTTTCTGTCTTCAGAAAACCAGAGCCATGTAACCATATGCCTATTGATATGTCATGATTGTCACCCCCCTCACACCTACCACTCTTCGAATCCTTCAACTCAGTAAATGTCACCTAAGTGCTCCTGCTGGAATCCTAGAACTTAACCCTTTCTCTCTTCTTCTTTAGTTCACATATTCAATTTCCAAGTCCTATCAATTTTATCTCCAAAACATATATCATTCTGTCTCCTTCTGTCCTCTCCACCAGCCTCCATCTCCCACTGGCTATGGAAACAGGGGACAGTCATTACATAACTGTAACTGGAAGGAATACTTAAACAGAAAAATTTCATAACAAGCTAATATATTGTGAACAATTTACATTTTAGTGAATCCACAACTTGGTGAGTTTTTCCACCAAGGAGACTTTGATGCCAGAGTGGAGATTGTGCATGTTGGATTTGGAACTTTTAGAGGTTGAGGTGAGCTCCGTGGACTGCACACATACACACGTGCACACACACACACATGCAATAGGCCTGGAGTACCGACAGCATACTGTTCTCCCTTTCCTATTTTCATGCCATGCTTGATATTGCCATGTCACTGTCTCTGCCCGTTTTCACCAGTGCCCAGTTTGCCAGCACCAAAGCTGCTCAAATGACGTGGCTTTACTGGCTCTGACTTGATCCAGATCAGTGAGATTGGACTATTCTATGCAGTGTTTGCATGACAGGTTGAGCAGAAATAAACCCTAAAAAATGCAGCAATCCCAGAAAGGATTTATGCAATTACTTTTTAAAGCAATTGTGTAAATTCTTTGAATCTGAAATGGCAGAGGGGCTAGCAAATGTAGGATAAAGGATCAGGGCTGCAAGTAGAGATGAGAAATGGGTTTTAGAAACAAACATAGAGGGAAGTAAAACTTGATGGAAATCAAGCGGGGGGAGGAGGAGGGAGGGCTGGGTGAAAACCTACCTAACAGGTACGATGAGCACTGGGTGACGGGCACACTTTCAACCCTGACTCAAGCATTTACCAAAGTGATCCATGTAACCAAAAACATTTGTGTCTCCATAATATTTTGAAATTTAAAAAAATGTGTATAAATATCTTCAAATGAGTTAAAATTAAAAAAGAAACAATTGCTGCAGCTATATGTGTGACACACCAGGGTGCTATGAGAATAAACAACGAGATATCTCAACCATGCTTGAAATCAAGTGAATGAAAATTGAATGATTAAACAGGCCAAACAGCATTGTAAACTACTGTAAACTCAGTTCATGACCCACACATTGCTACAGGTTTTCAGAAAAACCAAAGTATTAATACTTACTTGTCTCAAGTTGATCAGAATTGGTGGACTTCTATGAATATAACATACCCTCCTCATGCCTCGGGTATGAGTTTTAGAGATCTCTGAAAATAGATTCATCAATGAGCAGCTGATCCTGACCAAATAAATAAATAAGAAAAATTAATAAAGCCTAGAGCAGCTGACCTCTTTCTCTAAGGGCACTGGCTAAGATCTTTCTGTTATTCTGATTACATCAGGGAGAATATTCCAATTGCATACTGATCCTTTTAACTTCGTGCTAATCTGTTTTCATTTTATCTAGGTCTGTAAAAAGGTGATGGAAATAGGACTAGGGCAGTACAGGGAGTGGAAGTGAGAAAAACCAGTACTATTTGCAGCTAAAAATTCTAAATAAAGAATGAGAAGCAATTCTTCTTATGCAGCACTAGAAATATAAGTAAATATAAACATAAGAGACCTGGATTCTTATTCAAGATCAGTTACTAACCCATTGGTCCCTAACTTTGTTTCCTTTTCAGAAGTGACTAAGGAATTCAACACGCTTCCATCAATAATAGTGGCTCAGGGGCTGCAAGGGCAGAACTGTTCAACTCTTGAGTATCTCATGCCTCTAGTGGAGGGTGAAGGTGTACGTTTAGGAAACATAGGAGAGGTATCAAAATCCCCTGGAGGGCTGCCCCTTGCCCCATAGAGACCAATTGACATGACCTCTCTGTGCCTCAGTTTCCTCATCCATAAAATGAAGATAATATATTCAAGAATCTTTTAATGTACAAAGGGATACACAAAGACAAATTATAAATCTCCCATTTACATTTTTTATTCATAGACAATATGCTAATATGATACAACAGAACTGGATTTGTTGAATGTTCTAGTTAAGCTCTTCAGTACCTAGGCTCTATGGAGATTCTAAAAATAGCATCAACTAGAAGTAAACATGATCCAAAGTCTATTTAAAGGTCGTTGTGACTCTGTTTCACAGTATTAAGATTGTTTCCACTGAATATTTTTAAAGAAAGAAGAAAAGACACAAGGTTGGCCTATATCAATTATTGGGCTAAACATTTTAATAACTATCATTTATTAAGCCCTAAATAAATGCAGACAGGCTATTTTACATGTAATATTTTATTAAATCCCCCCAACAATCTTTTTATTATTGTTCTCATTTTATATACATAAAACTGGGGCCCAAAGTAGTTATATAACATGCCCATATCACACAAGTTACTAAATCAGTATTTCAGGCGAAATATTTCTTTCCTCTTAACTAGCATGCTAAATTTCTAGGAATATCAGACATGATCAGTAGAAATCATAACTGGAAAAGAGTTGTAGAACAGCCTGTCATTCTTCACGTCTATGCTGCTATTTTCCTGTTTGATGAGCTGAATGTAAAGAAACTATGTCAGGAATCTCAGTCTTACTATAACCTAACTAAGGAGGGGGGATATGACTAATCACATTCCAGATAGTTTATTTTGTAATAGTGTAACTTGGGGAGACTTGCTCTTCAGTAAGGGACTATAGATTTTTCCATTTATAAGTTAATTTATAAAGAAAAACAGTAATTCGTTGTTATGGTGTCCTAGTCCTACTCAAGAAACTTTCCTTTCTGCCTAATTAAAGTAAATTGATTCTAAGTTGGATTCTTTGTCCCTGAGACAGCCACATTTGTACTGGGAAAAGGAAACAGAACAAAATTACTGTGAAAGAGATTTTTGAAATTGGACCTTGTCACTAGGGGGCACTTAGGGATATAAAATCAGCATTGCCAAAAGTACTTTCCGAAATAAAACAATTAGCGGCATATGTCTTTTCAAGACAGAGGGGAAAAAATCTGCTTATAGACGTAAGAATTCAGCACATCTCTTGATGAACTATTTTTAGGTGCCAAGTTAGTTAGAGAAGAAAAAAGTGGGCATGATTTTGTGGTTAAAAGTCTTATTTTCTCTCTTATCTCTTTTTCTGCCTTTTACCACTGAAAGCACAAATGTGTTGTTAAGGAAAGAAACATAAAAAAAAGAAAGGAAAAAAAGAACGCCTTTTGCTGGCTCGGTTCCTTTCATTGCTTTCTTGTGGCCTTTCTCCCTGGCACCATCCCTCCTTAATCGTCCCCTGAGGACATTTGCCCTCCCCTCTGCTGCTCGCAGTCGTTTGCTCTCCGTTTTTACAAGCCTATCTTTCATTTCATTTTTCCTCCCATTACGCCTAGTATTTGTTCATCTGCCTCATTGTTCTTCTTTGCTTTCATTAGGTGTGAGAACGAGTTCTGGTTTTGGTTTTTATCCCTGTTGTGTGGGTTCGTTTGGTTTTATTTTCAGAACACTCATCTCCCTATTTCCATAAGAATTCAATAAAATAAGTTTCCAGGCTCTGTTTTACCTAAATGTGATGGTAACAGACAGCGTGTTATCTGAGGCTGGAGGAGAACAGTTTCTCACACTGATCAGGTCAATGGGAAGAAAAATAGGAGCAAAGAACACATTCTTACATTGTGGTCTCTTGTAGGAAACAAACAAGCAGAAAAACATATTTCATGGTGTATAATACAAGACTAAATCCTGTAGATTGAGAGGTGAAAAGTGTAGTCAAAAAGAATTTGTTTTTGCCCATGTGATACCCAACAACCCATTTAATTGATTTTCTTTTCCAAATGCACCATTTCTTTTGGTTGTCATGGAAAGAAGCTGTAAACTACATAAAATCATGAAGTGCTATATTTAGGGGAGATCAGATATCTCAGCAGCACCTTATTGCAAAGATGGGAGACCTTCAAGTGCCCTACTCCTTAATGTGAGGGGGGAAAAAATCTTCCTATGTTATGCACCCTATCTGCGGAAATTACCCTGCAGTTATAATTAAGAAAATAATTGCAAGTACAATTTACCAGGTCCATGCCCATCATTTCATCCTGTAAATTGAAACAAAGAAAGCTTCAGTGCACTTCACCCAGCGACCTAGTTTGTGAGCTTTGGGCTAACCTCCCATGAGTGGTAGATCTAGGTCTTCTTGGATAATGAAATGGTGGTCTGGGACCGGGAATCATGAATTTGATTCCTCATTCCCCTGACTCCCCATGTGGTCATGGGAAAGTCTACACATCATCAGTTTTTTTCTGGTAGGAAAATGATTAGGATAATTATTATGCAGATTACTCTAGAGCTTTGATTTCAATAAGCCACTCTTAGTACCCTACCCTGCCCTCAACCTTTAAATAAACTTTTTGTTCACACGAATAACAAATGTTACTTCAGATGCCAATTTTCACAAATTTATTATTTTATAATTATTTTTAGGATTCTATTAATTTTTTTTTACTTATTTAAAGCTAAATCAAATCATAAGATGTCCATCCAGTTAGCCAACCCACATGGTTGTGTTATAATAGACAAATTAATCTTTTTAAGTTTTTTGACTTAGTAAATTCATCTTTCCACATTTTTGATATTAACTTTTTCTTTAACTTGGAACTACTCCACTTACATAGCTGCATAATTTACAGATTTATTTTCGTAGTCATTGCTTTCATGTTGCATCATCTCTTAACACTTCTCCTAGCAAGATAAAATATTTGCTTTTCTTGTGAACTATAATATACAAATGCTTCTCCACTGACTATGGGTTATATCTGGTTAAACTTATCATAAGTTGAAGATATCATGAGTTGAAAACACATTGAATAAACCTAATCTACCAAACATCATAGCCTGTCCCGGCCCACCTTAAATATGCTCAGAACACTTGCATTAGCCTACAGTTGGGCAAAAGCATCTAACACAAAGCTTCTTTTATAATAAAGTGTTGAACATCTCATGTCATGTATTGAATAATATACTGAAAGCAAAAAGCAGAATGGTTGTATGGGTACTTGAAGTACAGTTTCTACTGAATTCTTATAGCTTTCACACCGTTATAAAGTTGGAAAACAGTAAGTCAAACCATCATAAGTCAAGGACCATCTGTATTGCATTTCTATACTGCAATCACTTCCTGGCTTCTAGAAATACCAAGATGATCCACGATTGCAAAGACTTCAGTTTTTGTTGCAAGAGCCTATAAACAGACCGTCCTAATGCAGGGCATCATAACGTGCCATGCCGTGATGTGCCAGTGTTAGTTAGGAACTAACACCGTACTCAACAGTGCGAAGATTTCATCAGGTGCTGGATGCCCTCTTAGAAAGGATTTTTGGAAGTTTATGAAAAGCGTTTTTTGTTGTCACAGAAATTGGAGGTTGCTGGTAGTCCATGGCTGGGAGCCAGCAGTGCCAGACATCCGTCCACGCACAGGTCAGTTCTACCCAACAAAGGACTGGCCCCAGTTGCACATGGCTTTCTAAAGTCACAGTGGACGGTTTTGTAGTTAAAAAAAAGTGTTGACTCTTAACTCTATTTGTGATAAAAACACAAAGAAATAGTTGTAATCCTAAGTAATTACAACATAAACCAAGAGAAAATTCTTTTCATGTTGGTCAGAATTTGACCAGGAATCATTCCTTTGAAAAATTACAGCACCGACTGCTGATTTGGGTACTAGAACACCAATCCACTGCGTCAGGATGGAACTGTGGCTCCCGAGACATTCACAGTGTTCTAGGTGTCAATTCGGTCCTCCTACCATTTCATGATGCCTTTTTGGTAGACCTACCTGAGAACTTACATATTGAAGTTCATATTATTTTATTATAAATTATTGTCCTTTTGTCCTCTTTTATTTAATTAGGACATTTCGTTGACTTTTTGAAATTAAGAATGCATGGAAGTCTTAACATCTATGTATTTTATTTCAAGGTAGCTATATCAGTTAGCTATTATTGCAAAAGAAACCAGTCCAGAACTTCAGAGTTTAAAACAAACACCCTTTATTTGGCTTACAGTTCTTTGGGTTGGTGATTGAGGCTGGGCTTCCTTATGATTCTGCAGACAGCTGCAGAGGTCCAGTGACTGGACTTTCTCACACCTCTGTACCCTTCATTGGGACAACCAGGCCACTCAACCCTGGTCCAAATGTCACTCATCCTGTGGCAGACTCACCTAGACTGATTCCTGTGACAGAGGCAAGGGTCTCAATCATGCAAGCTAAGACTCAGAACAGGCACACCATCGCTTCTGCCTTCTATTGACAAGTCACAGAGTCTCCCTGACTCAAAGAATAGGAAAATAAACTCTGTCTCTTGGGAGAAGCTACAAAGTCACATTACATGGGTGTGTGGGTATGGGAGGGGAACAGTTGCTGCACTGTTTACAAACAACTGATCTCAGACACTTGTTATGAAAAGGAAGTGTTGGATCTCATCGATAGGTTTAAGAACCACTACTGTAGTCAAAGAAGAAGCAGGGACATAGGAAGTAAGATCAAATTTGCACTCAGGAAGATCATCCAGTAGCTGTATGGAAGGTTGGCTACAGGGACACATACGGAGTAGAGGAAATAGGTAGGAAGACTAGTCTGCCAAGTGAGGGATGGATTAAAAAAAAAAAAATTAAGGCTGGTGCTGGTCTCCAGGTAGGATTCTGCAGTTTGTGCACTGCAGGGTGGATGGGAGCTGAAAGCTCACTTACATTGTTTCCCCAGCTGTAAGCCCTCAGCCAGCACTGAATTAGCCTAAAGAAAGGAACACCGTGTTCTAATTCATCCACCCAAAGCACTGCCTTTACTTCGTGAATCTCAAGAGGGCACTTTTTTAAAAAAATTGCCTTTTCACAGGGGAAGCATTTTGAAATTCACAAAAGGCTCTGTCCATGCGTGGCCCTGAGTCCAGAGGCTAGATTGCTAGCTCGTGATCCACACCTTTGCTCACACTGTTCCCTCTGCCTAGAGTGGCCTTTCCCCCTCGTCTCCCTGGCAAACATCTTCTTGCCTTCCCAGAGTAATGCTAAGATGACCTGCACCTTGAGTGTTTCTGAGCCTGAGCCATTCCCCACCTTGGTGGAAGAGAATGGAGAATGGCAATCTGCTCCTTTGCTTTGTGGGGGTGTTTCACCCAGCACAAACTCTCAGCATCAGTAGATCTTGTCTGAACTGAGATTCTGAATAACTCAGTTCTGCCCCATTCCCGCTGCCATCCCACCGTGCATTCTGAGGCCTCCAGGGAAGGGTGTGCACAGCAGACAGAATCAAGCAAAGGCACACTGTCTGTTTTTATAATGCTTTTATGCCAAGCCCCACGAAGTGTCCTCAAGCCAAAATGAGAGGCAGGCCAACTGGCCTCCAACTTAATTGAGCCATGGAACCTTCTTTCCTCTTCTAACTAGCCCCACATCCAAATCTCAGTTTATTTTAATAGTCTGAAAGTAAAAGCACTTCTAGGAAAGCAAGAAAAAAATTTTTCAAAACAAATGTCTTTATACTTCTGCTAATTCTCCTCCCACATAACATTCTTGGGCTTGATGTAGCATCTCAACACTCCTCCATGGGCATGGGCGTGAGCAGCCAAGCGTGGCGCCTGTATCCCAAGGGAATGAAGTTCTCCCTTTTCCTCCTCTTAATCTACCAAGTTTAATGTCCAGTCCTGGAATCAGCTGGGCTTTTATTATTCCCGTTACAGAAGATCATGCATGCTTGGAAAAACCCAGCCATTCTTTTCTCAGACTACTTCTCCAATCCATGCCATTGCTCTTATGAATCTAACTAGGATATAAACATACACACATACAAAAAAAAAAAGAAAGAAAGAAAGAAAGAAAAATCCAAAAGATTTGATTATCTAAAAATTAAAATCTTCTCTAACTCATATAATCCCTTAGTCAGATAAAAAGGCAAATGACAAATAAGGAAAAACAGATTTGCAACACAGTCAATAGAAAAAGAGTTAATAATCTTAATATGGAGAGCTTTTACACATCAATGTGAGTTAGCAACAAACTCCCTAATACCATGGAGCAGAGAATGTGGGAACAGACAATGAAAAAAAATGTTCACTATTAATCAAGAAATCACAGTGTATGAAGTAGGTAATATTAAATGTTGATATCTAATTTTATATAAAACACATCAAAATTATTCAAGAATATGTATGCATTAATATATACTATATGGCACTACATAGTGTACAATGGAGTACATATGTAAAATATAATTTCATAGTGATTTGTAAAATTATTATTATGATTATTTGGCAGTCACACATTGTGAAGTTTGACATGTGGGTGTGTCATGTGCCACTCTACTATATTTAACTGTCTACATCACTCTGCTGGACCACAGGTGAGTTTTCAAATGCATTCACAGTAACCAGCACAGAGCCTGGCACAGAGCAGAAATTCAATAAATAGTCATTAAATGAATAGATTCTTGTGAAATGTGGTTATTACTGTTTATTCTTGTTCCTTTGTTCAAACTGGAGAGGAAAAATACTTTACCAAATCAGATGCACTTCTAAATAGTACATCTCGACTTTCTGTGTATGTCCTTTGTTTAGAAGTCTCACCTCCTAAAAGATGGTAGATGAACTGGAAGGTTGGCATTTAGACTGAGAGCTTGCATGCCATAAGTAAGTAACCATAAAAAACCCGCAAATTCAAAGGACATAAAGTGATTAAACTTAAGTTTCCCAAAATTTAAATCAGAATTATATTCTTCAAAACTTTTTAAACTATAGTACAGAAACCTATATTTAAGGAAATCTCTTGTCTGAAACAGTGGCTTTTCAGACCATATTCCTTGGAGCTCTGAGAGTTCCATGGAGACCTCTCGGCGTTGAAGGAGGGACTTTTCCTGCAATCTCATTTGCCATTTTAATCAGGGAAATTCTGCTTTTATTTATATTGTATAGTGGGTTTCCATGTAGGATCTTAATGGAATAAAGGGCTCAATGACACTAAATAAGCAAATAAATATGAACACACTGATGTCAAAAATAATCCACTTATGTACATACACATCATCACCTTTTACATTATGTTGTGTATCCTCCACATTCTTCAAAGAAGCAATTTATCAATCTGCTCGCTCTGTAAAGTCTGGCCAGGTTCTCCCAAGGAAGTAGTTGCTTCTATTTCTCTGCCTTCTGATGGTGTCTGTTCACATGTCGTATGTCTTTTTGGGGCAGTGATCTCCAGTGTGGATTGCTCATATCCCAAGAGTTAAGCAAGATCATCTACTAGGGAAGAAATAATTAGAACTGCCATTTGTGTATGTTTTTTATCTTTTTAAATCTCTGTTTTGGAGTGGATGTAAATTTTACGAGATCAAAGTATTCTACCACAGTGGTAATGATGCATAGATGATGATGATAGACAGACAGATGTAAATATAGGTAGGTAGACAAAACAAATAAATGATGGAGAGAATGAGTGCTGAACAAGGTTTTAATACTGTTTCTCTAGGCTGTGCACTCTTAGGCAAGAGTTTCTTCTTCTCTGTGTCCCCAGGTCAAATACCACTTGCCCAATAATGTGGAAAGACTAAATAACTTATTTTAGATTCTTTACATTTGAGTTCTCTGAAAGCAAGTCACACCTGAACTAAAATTTTGAAAAGTCCCCTTATGGCTGAGCACTTCTGCCACCCAACTCCTCTTGCGTTTCTTGAAAGATTCCTTTATTTCTACGGTTTTTTCTTGCTGAAGTTGCCAGAGCCCACAGGATGCCCAACAAATGCACAGTTCTGCATGTGGAAACTAAGAGCAAAGCGGATATGCTCAGACAATTCAGAGGTCTGGGGGAATCCAGACAGCATGGTTAGCTACATACAGCACTCTGGAAATGAGGGTGGGTATCTGTAGTGCAATCCCACCAGGGCTGGGGTAGGAGGAAGTTGGAAGGTGTCATTCTGAATCTGCCCCCAAAATGAACAACAGGATAAGTCTCTTGCATTTCCAAGCTACTGTCACTGAGCTAAATGAGCACATCATTGATCTTGTTCTGTTTGATTTTATTATGCTGTTCTGCTATATTTAAGGGCTTCCTCCCCCCCATTTTAATCAATCTATTTTATAACCAGCTACTAAGTAATTGGCTTTGCATCATTACACACTGTCCTCAACATCTGAGTATCCAACTAAACTCATTATATATATTTTCAATTTTTATTTCAATTTTATCAATAGACTTCCTTAAATATTTAGGTAGTGATAACCTTCCTATTACTAACTCTGTAATATTTACAAATTAATACTTAGGAAATCCCTGAAAGGTAGATAATTTTTACCTTATTGGTTGTAATTTAGGAAGTTAAAGAGAAAAATATAATTTTCTCAAGATACAGAAAATGATAATAATGAAATCCTTTTACTTTCTCCAACTTCCAATGTTTTCTTTATATAACCTTTTAAAATATTTGTTTGCTCTATTTAAATTTAAAATTAAATAGTTTCCTCTTATAAAACATGTAATTACTTTTGGAAATGAATTTTATGAGACTCAGTAAAGGCAGTTTCAATTTTTTAGATGAACTAAAAAATCTAATATCATGCTTGGAACACAAGTTTTTAGAACACACTCCATCAGTCATAGTATTAACTTTAAAAATTGAATTATTGTGTTATGGACTAAATCCTGCCAGAATTGATTTTGAAAATTCAAAGCTGAATATTTTGGATACTATAGTGTAAAATGAATTGGACGGCAAGTAGTATTTTTATTAAAAAAAAGTAATAAAAATGGTTTCAGTAAATTGTTATACTCGTATTTATTACCTACTCTGTGGCTCTGAACCATAAATCCACAGCTATATTTGAAGTGTAAGCAAATACTATTTTGTATAAATGTGGTATAAGCATTTTCAAAGCTTGTTGCACAATCTCATTATTGTGATCAGTTATTGCTTTTCTTCCCAAGAGAAAGGTTGTCCATCTTAATTTAGTATTGAAGAACTGATTTTTATTATGTTTTCCCAACTGAAAAGTAGCTCCAGCTCTTTCAAATGAAATGATAACCAGAATGACTTACAGGGGAATAGAGGCTGAGGAATGGGCTAGAACCTCCTGCTACCTGGAGAAAACCCCACTGGTGCCATGGACAGTGCACCTGACTGTCCCCGTAGGGAAAGAGCCTGGGCTCAAAGGTTCTTCCTATGGGCTCCCACATGATAATAAGGAATCTCCAGCATTTATAGGAAATTCTTTCCATTTGGTATGAATGGAAAAGAAGACCCAAACATAATAGTCTGTCTGGTTTTCTTTCTGTGCTCATTTCTTTATTTCATGTTTTATTTTCTTTATTCTCCTTGACTATTCATTAGTTATCAATTTTTTTAATAGCTGTTTTGTGTCTTATGCTGTACCAGATACTGAGGTTGTAGAGACGGGGGATTTATTCCCTCAAAGGGGATATAGGTGTGCAATCCCTTAAGTGAGACCCAGTGGCAAAAGTGCCACAATGAAATGCAAGCAGCGTGGGTGCTGGGAAGGCGCAGTGAGAGAGGGGTGAGTTGGACTTTGGGAAGCTGATCATGCCACTGCTGCATCTTGAAAGATGAGAAGCTGCTTTTCAGCTTGGATTTGGTGTTGTGCCTGTGAGCAGTGACTGGCTCTGACTGTTGCCATTGCTGGTGACACTGCTGCTGATGATGATGATAGAACTAAAACGTTACAAAATAACCAGCAACATAGAATGGAAAAAATTTAAATAAAAATAAGACTTTTTCGTAGTTCTAGGTTGTACTCTATAGCATAGAACTGTGAGCTTTGTGAGGAAAATTAATGGCGGGAAGTATACAGAACTGGACTTTTGCAGGCCCTTACTAGAGATCTGTGGCACAAATTTGTCTTAAAAATGATGGTTGGAAAGCCTTGTTCCCAGGCCTTGAAGACAGTGATATTTCCTAAAATGTCTTGGTAGATAATGTAGTAAAGTGGTAATGTGCTAATATTAAAGGAAAATAATTAGCAGTTGGAGGTTAATTTCAAGAGCTCTTGTGTGGCTAGAGTACTGGAATGGCCACAGGCTACAGGACCAAAGCCATCTTCACCCTTTCCTCAGCAAAAGTTTCCAACTCAGTTTGCAAGGACTCTTTCCCATGGAAGCAGAGTCATACTCTAGTCATGCAAGTTGATGGGACCATCTCTTTACATGCAGCTTAGCTAGAAATTTCCCGTTGCTTGGAAAGACCTCACCATTCTATAGTGGCCCCTCCTCTAATTCCATGCATTGAGATGCATTTAAATGAGTTATATAACAAGAAGTAACCAAATCTTCACAGATGGTTTAGAAAAATGGATTACATTATAGCTGCTGTGCTTTATAATAGGTAACGTAGGTACTATCAGAACATTTTGGTTTTATAGCTAAGGACTATACTACTAATAATAGCATTTTCTCTACTTAGGATTTTGTTTATAGTTATGTACTGGAGAATTATTTTGAGAAAATTTCTTCCACTCTTATGCATGATCACTAACATTTATTGAGTATTAGCTAGGTGAGGCCCTAAGCCCTCCACAATCCTATCAGTAAGGTTTACTGTTATCCACTGTTAGTCATGAAAAGGTGAAACTCACAGAATGAAACAAGTTGCCCAGTGGGCTAGCAGGTGGTAAAGCAAAGTTGAAACTCAGGGGGTCAGAATTCAAGACCCAGGCTACGATTCATTCTACCAAGATGTTTAAAATACTAACAAAAAGTACTTTATATTTTTCTGATAGCTGTGGGACGTGTGTTTAAAGATACGAAGGAGTATTGTTGACAATAGAAAAATATGGCCCAAAGCAACTAATTTTCTACTTTTTTTCTCTGATAAGCAGCATAGGGTCAAATTAAAGAGATTAGGTATCATTTAGGTACTTGTATGTACATATAGATATGACATCCGACATTGTATTATACACACAGGCATGCATTCACACACTGCACATTCGTACACAGTATAGAAGGACAAGAAAATATTGGACAGAAATCCAAGGCAGTGCTTTAACTTGAGTCTATATCCTTGAGCCTGTCTTGGAAATTATTAAACTGACTTCTTTTAACACACTTTGGGGCAGCAATCCTCCCTGCTACCTTGCAGCCTTACAAGCCCGTGGTGTTTGGCTTTGTCCTATGTAGAATTATTGCTGCTCTAACTGTTAACCAATGATTATAAAGGCATTGATGAAGAACAGACCTTTTCCCTCCTTCACTTCCTGTGTCTAGAGCCCTCAATAAGAAGATATGTTACTGACTTAGAGTCATGTTTACAGAGTATAGGTTATAAAAGAATAAGTACAAAGTATGAGGGCCTAAGAACGGTGCATGATGAACTATCTCTTGGAGTTATTACCCAGGCCTGCCCACAGACTCTTGAACAGACGGGGCAGGCTTCTGAGCACTATAGGATGCGCTGCTCTGCAAAGCATAATGTGAACCTTAGAGACTGGCTTCGACCCAGTCCTTGCCTACAAGGTGTGTGAGCAATAAATATAGAATCTGGCTCTGTCCTCAGATGGGCATTTCATATTTATATAATTTCATATTACTAGCACTATTAAAATGTTTGTACCCCCATAATATCTTGAAATAAAAAATTAATAAATTAATTAATTGATTTTTAAAAAAAACAGGATCTAGGGTAATTCTTGAATTTTTAGTTCTCTCTTAAAAGGAAAACTGAAATTGCAACTGAAATAAAGGAAAACTCAACCTAAACTGAATAATTTTACAGCTAAAATTTAAAGCAATTATGTTAAGATACCCGATAAACGATTTTGATTTAATAATAAGAAGACAGAGCAAAGCAATCTTTCTTTTCAGGTTCCTTGTTTTGTTAAAAGCTGTTACATGGATTCATCCTAGATTTTTAATCTCAATTTAAAGCTATTAATGAAAATTTTCTGAAGCTGATTTTTAAAACACCTGCTTTTTTTTTTATGTATCCATGAGCTACAGCTTGAAAAAGGAATGCTGGCCTGACACTTGTAAGCTAAGCCTGTATTAGTTATCTATTGCTGTATAACAAATTACCCCAATGCTGAGCAGCTGGAAGCAGCAGACATTTATTATTTCACAGTTTCTGAGGCTCAGGAAGCCAGTCTCCGCTTAGCTAGGGAGTTGTACCCTAGGCTGCAGTCATCTTAAGGCTTGCTACTTCCAAGCTCACTCCTATGGCTGTCGGCAAGCCTCACAAGATGCGCTTCCAAACTCAGTCATATGGACCTCGCCACAGGATGCCCCGTGACATGGCAACTGGCTTCCCTGAGAAGTGAGCAATCCAAAAGAGAGCGCCCAATGGAAGCCACAGCCTTTTTGCAACCTCAAATTAGTAGTGATACCCCATCACTTCTGCCATATACCATTTATGGGAGGGATTCAGTAAATCCAGCCCCCGCCCAAATAGAAGGGATTATTCAAAGTAATGAAGACCAGGAGCTACAGACCACTGAGAGCTGTTTCAGTGGCTGCCTGACAGAAGAGTTGTTTATCAGAAACCAAAACAGAAAAGGCATTGAGAAAATACCTCTCTCTGTCTCACAAATGCACACACACACACACACACACACACACACACGGAGTAAGCACGTGCTGATCATAACTATTATGAATGAGGATACTTTAGTCATCAGAAGAACTACAAGGGAAAAGAGAAACACAAAAACCTTGCTAGCATTATTTTTTTAATGTCTGGATTAATATGTAAAATAATTTCTGAAGGCTGGTGTTGTGAACTGAATTGTGTCCTCCAAAGTGCATATGTAGAAGTGCTAAGCCCCTGTACCTCAGGATGTGACTGTATTTAGAGATAGGACCTTTCAAGAGGCAATTAAGTTAAAGTGAGGCCTTTAGAGTGGGCCTTGATCCACTGTGGCTGCCATCCTTATAAGAAGAGGAAATTTGGGCACAAAGAGAGACACCAACCCTGCACAGACAGAGAGGAAAGACACCGGGAAAAGAGGACCATCTGCAAGCCAAGGAGAGAGGCACACATGAAATAAACTCTGCTGACACCTTAATCTTGGACTTCTAACCTCCAAAGCCACGAGAAACATATTGCTGCTGGTTAAGCTATACAGTCTGCAGCATTTTGTTTTGCAGCCTTAGCCAAGTATTTATTTCACAATCAAAATCTCTCTGTGCAATCTCAATTCAGTTTCCAAATGTCCTTATATAGAGCAAAGTAAACGTTCTTTTTTGCTTTGTTTTCATTTCCTCTAGACAGGGTTCTAACCCTTACATTTTTAGGATTGTTTGTAACTTCCTAAAGAACACAGTTAAATTGAATTTAATCTTTATCTTTCTGTTTCTCTTTCTTTAGTTTCTTTTCTTTTGCTCATTTATCATATTGTTTTCTCAACTATCTTTGCCTCATCTTTGCTAAGATAATATTAAACCACCTTTACAGAGGCTTAATAGCAATACTTGTGGCTTGATAGGAATCTTGGCACTATGATGGTAGCATAAAAATTCATAAATGAAGAACATTTCTTGTATTCTTTTGTTAATCTTTATGGAATACTCATTGGCATAAGTTTACTAATATATATATATATTTCACCTTGTTCACCTAGGTATTATACCAAGGTATAATTCACCTTGTTCATGAATTTTCATATCTGCCTTTCAAAATCAAAGAGACTTCTGGGCTCTATTGCAGTTCCCCCTCCTTATGTCACAGCCTGGGGACGCAAGTTGGTAAACTGGGACAATCATGGCTCACCTTGCTTATTTTCTATCTTTTAGAAATTACCATCCTCCTTTTCCTGCTGTCCAGTGTCACCAAAACCATAGTTCATTCTATTTTGTCTTTGTTTATTTGTGTGGTTGGTTTTGGCAGCCACCAGTTATTCCATCTTGATCAGAAGCAAAAGTCAGCCCTCAATTTTCACAGCATAGATTCATTTGGACTGGTTTTGAACATTGTATAAACTGAATAGTGACTCTATTCTTTTGCTCAATCATATACTTAAGAGATTCATCCTTGTTTTTGCATGCAGTTGTAGCTCATTCATTATCATTGCTGTATGGTTTTCTCTTATGTTGATGTGCCACCTATTAATATAATTATCCATTCTACTCTAGCTAGACATTTGGGTTGTTTCTAATTTGGGTCTGTAATAAATAATGCCATAATGAATATGTTTTGGTGAACATGTGCATGTCTTTCTGGTAGGTGTACAACTGGAAATGGAATTTGTGCATCATGGGATAGGCATATGCTTTGATGCGGTCAATACAGATTGCTAAAGAGTTTTCCAAAATGGTTATATGAATCACACTCCTCCATCAGTGTATAAGAGTTCCTTTTGTTCCACATCCTTACCAACACTTGGCACTGTTCAATTTTTCATTTTAGCCGTATTGGTGAGTGTGTATAGTATAGAATTTTTATTTTCCTCATGACTAATGAAGTTGAGTAGCTTTTCATATGCTTTTGGTCATTCGGTAATCCTTTCTTAAGAAGATCTTCTTGAAGATTTTTGCCATTTTTCTGAGGGGTTGACTTTATCTTACTGATTTGTGGGCATTCTTTATATACTCTTTTGTCATATGCATGCATTACAAATATCTTATCCTTATTGGTAGATTCTCCTTTTACTTTATTAATGGTGTCACTGGATATTAACAAAATTTTCATTTTAATGCAGCCAGGTTTATCAGATTTTTCCCTTATGGCTAGTTCTTTTACACCCTGTTTGAGAAAGTGTTGCCTACTCCAAGCTTGTGAAGCTGTTACCTCATGTTTTCTTCTAAAAGCTTTATATTTTACCTTTCTCAACTAGTTATATAGTCCATACAAAATTAATTTTTGTTTGTTGTGTGAAGTGGAGGTCAATATAGAAATAATTAATTGGCCCAGCATAATTAATTGAAAAGGACATCCCTTTTGAGCTAGCACCTTTTGAGCATTGATTATGTTCTAAGTACTATGCAAATTGATACTTTATTTTATCTTCACAAGATTCCTAGAAGACAGGTATTTCCTCATTTTATAAGCGAGAAAATTTCAAAATTACATCAGTTAAATTAATTCTCCAAGTGTTCATGGATATTAAGCTGTAAATTTGGGTTCTGAGTTGAAGTCTTGACTCCAAAGCCTTCCCTAAGGTAATCATAAGTCAGTTGACAGAAGGGTCACTTTTACATTTTGATAGTGAAAACCAAGATGGTGAAGGGGTTGGAAGCCACTGGAATTGTGAACGTGAAGAGGGGTTGACCCTACAAAAGAACAGGGCCTTGAATAGTGTTTTGCAATGTAGCAAGGCTCATTAACAATTTACTGAATTGCAAAAGGTATCCACTTTTGAATGACTGCAAAGCTTTGTTATTTACGCTGATGGACACTTATGACTTTTCTACACAAAACTCTTAGTGATCTGTTCCTTGCCTGATTGCCCATGGAAGTGATTTTCAAAATGTTCTTCCCTGAACCAATAATATCAGCATCACCTAGATCTTGTTAGAAGTGCAAATTCTTGGGCCCCACTGAATACTTCCTAAATTAGAAATGCTGGGGATGAGACTCAGAAAACTTTTAACAGGTTCTACCAGTGATTCTCATGCACACTAAATCTGAAATGCACTGGCCCAGAGCCTACACCTTCCCCAGTCATACTCTCTAGAGAGGGCTCTCCTAACCTCCCATGCTTGGTCACACCTCCAGTGATGGCTTGTTGACAGTGCCTCTTCTGGGATTCCCATCATGATTCTTAGCCTGGCTAGCACCTGCGTAGAGGTCGGCTCCTCCCTCTCCTTAGACAGATGGTCACACACACAGTGGTCTAGATCCAGTCCCCAAGTCCCTCTTCTTGTCACACTGCTTCATAATTATCTATCTGCTTGTCTGTATCTGCCACTGGACTATGAGGAACTTAAGGCAAGAACCTCTGAATTCTCAATTCCCAGAGTGTGGCATATAGTCAGTGCTCAATTCAGTTTTTTGAGTAAATGAATTTTATTGAATTTTACTCTTAAAAAACTATCATATGGAGTATTTCCTGTTCTACGTGATAGTCCTTCAAGAAAAGGAATCGGAATCATAGAGCAAGATAGAGTGAATGGAGACTTCAGGAGGTAAGGAGTGGAGAGAGTACCTCGCGCATAAGGGGTTCAAGAAAGGACTGGAAAATCTTTACTCTGTAACCCCTTTCCCACCTCTCCTTCTAAATTGTGAGCTCCTTGAAGCCAGTGACAGTTTCCCAATTACCATATGTCCCCAAACCTCAATAAGAGCAAGCACAGTGCCTGGCACACCATGAATTTACTATAAGCAAATGGATGAATCAATCAAAAAGCTACTTAGTGGCACATGCTGAGTTTTGTTGCTACTGTTTTGTTTGCTTGACAGTCTTTGCCAGAGAAACTACTTAGTTCCAGATCGTTCTAGATCATTGGCAAAGTATGCATATTCTTAGGGGTACCTGCAAAGCACAGGCAAGAAAAAAAGTGAGAGATGTTTAGCTTTGATAAATTTATCCAGAATTTTGCAATCAGAACTCTTCTAAGAAACTACTTTAACTAATGCATACATATGTGTTTGTGTGTATGGTTTCTTCTTTTCTTTTTCTTAATTACATATGGATGAAGGGACTAGGAAGTGGATCACCATAATCTTTTCAATGTTTAGAGATGCTGAATTCAGCCCCTGGGCAGAGGCCAGATCATGAAGAGCCCTGTGGGTCATGTTTACTCTGTGTGGGATTTTGTACTTTATCTTAAAGGCAGCTGTAAGCCATTGAATGATGTTAAGGAGGGAAAATAACATAATAGATTTGCTTTTCTAAAGGTCATTCTGACTGCTGTGTGGAGGATTGATTGGGAAGGAGGAAGGGGAGGAGGGGAGACTGGAATACAGAAGACCAGCCTTGGTTACAGCCTTACCGGGTTCGTTGCCGATGCTCAAGAGGAAGCCAATGCACTGAGACGGCAGGCATTACAGCAGAGAAAGAGTTTAATGTCACAGGTGCCACTCAAGGAGATGGAAGGAAGTTCTCAAATCTGTCTCTCCAAGAATTTGGGAGAATTTAACTATCTTTAAAAATAGTTTGGTGGGCAAAGGGCTAGGCAGTTGGGTCTGCTGATTGGCTGGGTTCAGGGTGGAATGATAGGAGTGTAGAAGTTGTCTTTTTGTGCTGAGTCAATGTCTGGGTGCGGGTAACAAGACCAGCTGAGTCAGTTCCTCGGTATGGGCCACTGGTCTGGGTGGGTTGGCCGTTCCATTGGAATGCAGGGCCTGGAAGACATCTCAGAAACTAGCCTTAGCTTTGACAAGGGTGACATTATTTATGGGAGTAACGAAGAAAGTTAAGAATCTTTATGACCAACAGCTACATGACTCCTAAGTAGCAATTATAGGGAAGCAAACTAGGGGACAATGACTACTTTTATATATATATATATATATATATATATAATTATGACTATACATTTACATTTGCAGAGCTGAGGCCTCTACCACAATTCCTACCTCATGGCCCTTTATTAGTTTTATAAGGAGCAGTTTCATTTAAAAGAAATGTTGAAGCTTATCAAGAGTGTTGATAAGAACTTGAACTAGGGCTATGACAGCATGGAGGAAAAGGGACTGGATTCAACAGATATCTAGTAAGTTGACTCAACCCACTCAATTTGCTGACAAAGATAGGGAGCTTGTCAGAATGACTATAGTTAGCTTTAAATTTAACAGTAATAATTACATTGTCAGGCCTCTGCTTCTACTGGATCTGCAAGGTTACGTAATGGAAGTCTTTGTTAACTACAAAGCACTGTACACATACGAAGTGGGATAATCACCCACAGAAATCATACCTCCAAAGTCCATGTGCCAGAGGCAAGCACTGGGAGTTTGAAAATGAGTTCATGTTTGTTGGTGATTGACAGCAGGATTGCACATGTATTCCTCAACAATGAACTTACTGTTCATTCTCAAGTGCTCATTACAATTGAAATTAGCAACACTTGAATGATTGATGTTGCTGTATTCTAAACATGCCACTTAGCAAATACTTGGTGCAGCTAAGGAAGTCAGGAATTCACACACTGCTGGATGCCAGACACACGTGGCTATTTTTTTGAGAATAGAATGAAGATGGTTACCTCACCATGAAGAATAAGCATCATGTCAACACAGGTTATGAGCAAGACTTTTTTAAATATAACTTGGTACTTAGGTGTGAAAGACTTTGCATGGTTATGCATATTTATGTTTTTGGCCCTATAAAAAGAAACATTTAGCTGCTTTTTACCAATTATTTTTTAAGCCAAAAAGCCTTTATTTAACATGTAAAATTCAATCTGTAACCAATTATGATTTACCAATCCACTTCTTAATTTGGAAAACTAGAAAAAAACGCAAAATTCCTACGCTGCTGTTAAAGAACGTATGAAATGAGAAGAAAGGGAGCTTCCTGGGGCCTTGATCTATTCCCATCAACATTGCCCAGTTGTTTCTAAATAGATAACTATGAATCAGCATTTGGAAGAAAGACTGGAATAGTGAAAAATCGTACGTATACTCTTTAAGATCACCTCATTTTTACCTATCTTTCTGCACTGGGATTTAGGACATAGCATATTCAGGCTTCTGTTTTGGCCAATGGGTTGCTACAAAATAATCCCATCACCTCTTTCATACCACTTTGCTCATTTTCTGCCCTTGGTAAAATATTCATTATTAACTATTATAAATTATAAAATCTTTTTTTTTCCGAAGAAAAGTGTGGACTTTCTTTTTTAACAGATTTAGCACTGATAAGACTGCTCGCCCTAGGCAGCACTACCAGTAATTGAATCTGCATGCTGAAGTGGTAAACCATAAGAAGTTTCAGAGGAAGGAAACCTGATATGTAAAATGCAGTTTAGGCTGAGGGAGAAGAGAAGATTCAGTGTTGTGTAACCTCCTGACTCTGCTGTGTGTATCATTGAATAATTGAACATTATAGCATGTATTAAACATTAATCCTGTCAAAGCTTCCAGAGTAAAGAATTCCACTAAGTCTGCAGTCTACTCTATCTCCCTGGCCTCCAATTTATGCTTGGTACATAATAATTATTGCCATTATTATCCTTATTCATCAGCCAATTTTATTATATAGTTGGAATAAGCATTAGTTCCTATGGTCAACAAGAATGTGTTGAGACTCTGTTATACTTCTAGGCACTGGGGATTGTAATAATTAATATTATACTTTCCTCTTGCCTTAAAAAAGTTCATAGTCTTGTCTGGAAAAAAGACAAGTAAATACGTAACTGTAATAAAGCATCATTACTTTATGGTAGAAGGTTATGTAGAATTGCAGAAGAGGCATGCCTAAGCTCAACAGGTAGAGCAAGTAGGGCACAGAGAAGGCTTCCTGGAGGAAGAAATATCTGTGCTGTCTTAATGAAGTCTTGATGAATTCTGTGATGTAGCCTGGAAGTGGTGAAAATAGATCCAACTTCTTTAAAAGCAACTGGGCAATGCATGTCAAAAGTCATAAAAATGTTAAAACCTAGGATTTCTCCTCTTTGAATCTTTAGTTTTAAAAAATGTCTAAAACACAGAAAAAAATATATTTAAGAGTGTCAATTGCATGGTTATGAGTAGTAACAATATGGAATCCAGCAATGAAAGATTTTTAAGGAAATTGTAGTTTATCAATTCAATGAACTGTAGGACAGACACATATGATTGTTGCTAAGAATTTATCATGGTAATCGATTGTTTATTTTACAAACATTTACTGAGCAATCTATGCCAGGCACTGACCTAGGCTCTGCATACACAAAGTCAAATAGATGGGGCTCCTACTTGAAGGAGCTCATGGTAAATGGGAATATGGACAGTTCAATTAACTCCTAGAGGAAGAAGAGAGATCATTAGAATGCAGATGAGGCCCTTGTAAATCAAATTAGCAGGACAAGTGGAGCTACTAAAATAATATGGTACAGGACTTGAGTTTTGGAAATGATAAGAGGACAGAAAGAATATGGAAATATAGAAAATTTCTTATTTTATAATGTTATATGGGAAACAAAAGCAGACTATAACATTGGATATGCAGTTTGACCACAGCTACATAAAACCGATCCATATATATGTATATATATATCTATATATATAGATAGATATATAAACTATAATTGAATAGGGGAAAAAAGAGAACAAAGAAACTGAAGGTAAAAGTGATTGTCTTCTAAGTGATATTTTTCTCACTTCTGCTTTTCAGCCTTTCGCAAATATATTATTACAAACATGTATTGTTTTTATAATGAAAGAAATATGCAAGGGGTTGTTAGCAGGAGGATAAAAGGCACAAAGTGTTCACATTTCATAGGGGAACTGTTTATGGCCAAACTCTCATAACAAAACACGATGGGCACATTTCCAAGAGGCGACAGCACAGGGTAACATGCCCAAGGATAAAAGACCCTTCTGTTTCCCAAAATACTGGCCCCAATTCTTAAAAGAAAAAAACCAGCAACAACAAAAACCACAGATATAGGCCATGTCACACCAGTCACCTGGAAAATTCATATTGGCTAAGTTGTGACTGTCTCGTGGATTCATCCCTTTGTAGAGAATGCACTCCACTCAGCTCTGAGCCCGGCACCAGTCTGTCATTCACTCAATGCATTAGTGCCTTAAATTTGGATAACATTTTGAAATTTATGGGGCATTTTCATAAAGTTTTTATTTTTATTTTCTCCACAGTCCTGTGAGGGAGGTAGGACCAGTATTATTTTTCTCATTTTACAGTTGAAGAAACTAAGACGTACTTGAAGTTTTTTGCCTCTGGTTACAAGGCTGGTGAGTATTAGAAGCAGCAGTGGGACCCAGATTTCTCTCTGAACATGTGTTTGTTTCTCTGCATCACAAAATTCAGACAGTACGCACCTCTCTCTTCATCTAACAAAAACAGACCAACATTTGTGAGAGCAGAGGGGGTGTCATTTTTAATCTGTGTGAGTTCCGGTGCCTAGGAGAGTTTGAGCACACCATAGATGCTCCATGCATTGGGAGGGGGCATGAATGAAAGGATTCTTAATACTCTGATTTAATATTTAATAAACATACAGATCCTAAATAAATCATCTAGCAAATGTTGTCATTGTCCTTAAGGAACCTACTTTGAAGAGCAAAAAAATAATATATATATACATATATATGTAAACACAAAAATCAAAAAAATGGGAAAGAAAGCAGTATCAGTTAAGAAGAGCAAAAGGAAAATCTTTGAGACAAAGACATCCCTAATTAAACAAAATAGAGCAATTTATTATGAATTTCTATTTTATTCCAAGAAAATAAATCAATTTTCCACGTTAAACATCATTTCACATTGGGGGAACAAAAAGCACAGGAGAAGAGAGAATGTCTTTGAGAATCATCAAAGCACATCTTATTTCTTACACATGCACATACCTGCTCTTCTTCTGCCTGCATCTGAAAAGGGGAACTCATTTAGCATTCACCAGTGAACATAAGAATATTTCTGTAGTCCTGCTGAGCCCGTGAAAGTTTTATTTTTTTTAACTTATTAAGGTGGCACACATAATCATGCCCTAGTGACTTCAGCTATATATGCCCTTTGAAAAATCTCTAATGACATGTTGGACACCCTGCATATAAATGTCACCACTTGAAATGAGAGTCAGACATTTTGCTTATGGGAATGTTCTCTGCTTGGCCTCAGTGTAATATTATCCCTGATCTAATGAAAGCAAATGGTTCTCAGTGATTCTCTCCTAAGTGTAATAATGCATATTCTTTTTCTGCTACATATATGGTGTTGGTAAATAGCTCAGCGATACACACAGGACCAATTCTACTAATGGAGAAGGAAAGAAAGTTAAATTGATATCTGTGTAGCCCTAGACCTTTAGATTGTTTTCAAAACTCATCACTGCAACCATGATTTCCCCCATATTACTTTTGACTAGCATTGCAAACTTGACTTTCTACATATATGGGAGGTACCTTTAAATCCATATTACTTTTTTTTTTTTTTTTTTTTTTACAAATGACCTTTGGAAATGATTTCCAATAACTGCAGCCAACTTTAAGCTCAAGGCTTGGCAGTGAAAGGTCACTTTACATTTAGACTAAATGCGGATAGATTTGTACTCCCTGCAGCCGGCTATTGCTTTAGGACTTGCTATTGTATTTGACCCAATCTTCTTTCTAACCCAAGCATTTAGACAGCTTCCATCTGGGTTTTGTTTAAACTTCTTTTTTTAGCTTCAGTACAAATTAAATGGCTTTATATGCTACTGAGGAACATTTTTTTTTCCTTTAGAGGTACACATTTTCCTTAGAAATTTAAGATAATAGAATGAAGTTTGTATGTTGAACTTCTCGTAAGATGATTCTGTGACTTTTACATTGAAGATTCTCCCAGTCCATAAAAGGGCCTGGCAAGGCACATGGTGCTGCCCAGATCCCTCATCTCCCTCTCATTTTTCCCTTAATACCGTTCCTTGTACAAGGGGAAGAAAAAAACAAAAAACCTTTGGCCCAGGCAGCTATGCATAAACACTTCATAAGACTGCATGGAGAAGAATGCAAGGAGGTGGGATCTTTTTTCCTCTGCCAAGCTCTGAGGACCTGCAGATCACAATTGCTACCTTGATGGCCATCTCAGGAGCAATGCACTCTCCCACTCCTAGCTTTCTTCCCTCACCATGCCCTGGTGGCTTCCCACATTCATGAGACTTTGCCACATCATGCAGCCTCTACAGAAGAATCATCTTCCTGTCCTGCAAGAGTCCTCCCATGGTAGAGAAAGACTTCAAAAGTGTTCAAGAGACCAAATCTCTTTCCATGTCTGAGTGGGCTGTAGGAAGGCTGAGTATTAGAGTAGAGGAAGGGAACACCCCTCCAGTCTCTCCCCTCCTGGATCCTTCAGTCTTACACAGCTGGAAAGCAAAATCGCTTCCTGATATTTGGCAGGGAGGGACCTGGAAAGGACTCTGGAACTGGGCATCAGGACACCTGAGTTCAAGTTCAGGTTCTGCCATTTACCAGTTATGTGACTCGGGGCTAAATCACTTGTCCTCTAGGCATGACCCTTTGCCTGAACAGAATGAGTTAAAAGAATTAATTTCTGTAAATTCAATGAAGCAATGTCTGGCCATGACCACAACCCCTTTTTCTAAATAAGTGTCTTCATATCAGATTGCTCAGGGAGGGAGTCAGATTACTGCAACTCTGTCTGATTTCCAAAAAGGTGCCTGGGTGACTCCATCTGCCCTAAGAATGCACCTGAATAAAACGATTTCTTATATTCACGGAGCATTTTAAAAAATTCTAAGTTGCTTTCATTTATCCCACTTTATAGTAGCTCATTTAGTCTAAGGCACACAGACTTGGGGTACACTGTTGGAGCCCCTCCACATGTGCTTTGCTGCTGACAGGCTGGCACGCCCACCATTCAGAGGATTGCTCGGGGCACTGGATCCTCCTTGTTCTTCTAAGGTGGCGGGGGCACCTCCTACTGACCGGCCAATGCCAGGAGTATGTGGGGATAAGGCCAACTCTTTGCCCTGAGATGAATAAATTCTGAGATGTAACCTATGGTCTATGCTGCCCTCCCCCCCCAAAAATCAAGCTGAGACTGAGCCCGTTCCCCTCCCTTAACCTTCCCCCCCTCCCACCCCACCCTCACTGGCTTCTCCTGGAAGCACTTGCTCACTACACCACTTGCACCTGAAATCTTGTCTCGGAAGACTTTCATCTAACAAAACAGCAGATTTAAACAACAAAGTATTTGGTAGGATGCACTAGGTATGTTACCAAAAGACCCACGTTTGTAGCTTTGGGGGCCCCTCCTCATTTGTGAAATGAAAATAATAATGCCCACTCTCCCTACTGAATGGTTGTTGGGAGGATCAGATAAGACCGTGGATGGTGGAAGTGTTTGAAAGCTGACAAACACCATAAGCAAACTAGTTTTAATCTAAAACTAATTTTTAACCTAAAACTGAAATCACTAATAGGGTTTCAGAGGAAACCAGCTCAACAGCAATTGTAAGATTCAGAAAACACACACTACACGTTGGTTTGTTCCTCCCTCTTCCTCCCCACATTCTTCCTACTGCTCCCCTCAGAATATTTGCTGTCCTTTTAAGGAGTCCCTCTATGTTCCAGACAGTGACAAGAGAAAGGGCTGCACTGACCTCTTCCTCTCAGTTCCTCAGTCTCCAAGCCGGCTACAGAACTGTGCTGTGCCCGCTGTACCCTGCCAGCATCCTGAATGCTGCTTTTAATTTTGTTAGTCCCTTATTCCTTTCATCTCAAACTGTGTTGGGTCTTAAAACTTCAGGGAGGAAATAGACATCTCCCTGAGTTGTCACACATCATAGTTCAAATCCCCCACTTCGGATTTCATATTGTTGTCATGAACGGATGGAACACAATAAAATAAAGTTAATACAATGTATGGCCCAGATGGTAGCTTGATTAAAAACATCTCGATGTGTCCAAAAGATCGTGGCATGCATGCAAAGTTTTTTTCCGTGAAAGCCCTACAAGATTCATGACAAGATTTTATTTTTAATGAGGATCTAATTAGAGAGCTCAGCATGAGAGTTTGAAGACATGAACAATCAGTACAGTTTGGTACAATAAGTATTTCTCGAGCACTTAGTCACCAGGGATAAAAGGAAGAATAGCACATCGCCTGTAGTAGAGGAAACAGCTACAAAAACAGAGCGTTACAACAGAACAGGATGAGTGCCCGGCACTCTCGGCATGATGGTATCCAGTTTGGGGTTCAAAAAACATTTCGTCCTCTAAAACATCACCTTCTCAAGTGTTTATCAGATTATGTGGATGCTGGGGCCTTCTAAGCACCGTTCTGCATCTTTGCCTTGTGCCTATGCATTCCTGGGGACCTGTGATTCTTTCATTTATTCATGCACACACTTGCACACCCCATTCTAGACACTGGGAATTCCACATAGAACAAGACAGACCCAATTCCCAGCTGTCTGGTTGTGGCGCTTACATTCTAGCGATGACAAACAGACAATCAGCAAGGAATTGAGAAAGCAGGGTTGCTGGCTGTAATGACTGCCGTGAAGGAGACACACAGTGATGTGACCAACAAGAAGCAGGAAAGGTCGGGCACAGCCCCTCAAATAGGAGACATTTGAGCTAAGACATGAAAAGGGAGAGATTGTTCTGGGTAGAGAGGATGTCGCTAAGGCTGGGAAGAATTCCTTGTCATCAAGTGACAGAAAGGAGGCCAGAGTAGCTGGCATCAGTGAGCCTGGAGCAGGGACAGTGTCAAGAAGGCAGAGGCCATCGTGGGGGTCATGGGAAGAAACTGGATTTCACTCTCAGTGCCATGCAACGTTTGAAACTAAAACCACAGTTTAAAACACATGCACTTGAAAGGAAATCTGAAATCAAAGCCCGTGGAAAGGAAAGTGCCATCCACTGTGTGAGCCGCCAGCGCTGTCCACTGTCACCTGGATCACGGAGTCACTGGCCGCCGCCACCCTGCCTCCATCTTCACACCCCAAAGTCCACTCTCAAAGTTAATGAAATCATGTTATGTTTCTGCCCCAAGCCCTGATGCGGCTCTGTGTGTCATCCCGAGTAAAAGCAGCATCCTCACAGGCCGCCAGCCCCACATTGTCTAGACTCACCTCCTTGGGGACAGTGAGGCTCCCACGTTAGGGCTTTGGGGCTGCCACCCCCTCTGCTGGGAACCCCTTTCCCAGGATCACCCCATGCCGGCTCCTTCACCTCCTTCAAGTCTGGGCTGTACATCCTCATTTTAAGGACACCTGTCTCCTGCGCTCCCTCCACCATAGTCCACTGCCCTACTCTGTTTTTTTCCTTTTCCGTAAACACTTACCATCTTCCATCACATTCTACCATCCACTTACCTGCTGTATCTATCATTTACTGTCTGCGTGCCCTTCCAGAGTTGGAAGAAGCTCCAGAAGGTAGAAGTCTTTGTGAGAGCAGTCCACAGCCACATGGCTCTCTGTCTCCTCCCAGGTGGCAGTGTATTGCCTGACCACTGGGTTTGGACGAGGCTGTGTGACTTGCTTTGGCCAACAGAAGGTGAGCAGAAGAAATGCAGAGCTCTTAACAGTCAGCACCCTCTGCCCAGTCCCCTCCTCCTTCTGACACGGAACTCACACCTCCTAAGACAGAGGCTGCTCAATGAGGCTCCCTCCCTGGGTGATTAATTTGAGCAAAATTCCCCTGGAAACCATCAAAGGACATACAACATGATCAAGGAATAAACCTTTCATCTTAGGCTGCTCTGACTTGACAATTGCTTATTATCGCAACACAACTTAGCCCTAGTCTATTCTGACTACATCTCAGTTGCTGAAGGATGCCTCCCAAGTACTTAAACAATGCCAGGTGCTATGCTCAGTAAGTGTTTGTTGAGTGAATTTCTCTGTCTTTATTCTTAAATTTTTATGTGGCATGTTTTAAATTTAAATTTACTAAAGTTGTCACCAATATCTTGATACAGGCCTTATTCCATTAAGCGTTCTATGATCAACCTGGTTGACAGCCAACATTAAGTACCTACTATGTGATCTAAGAAGGTCTTTCTTAGGGCCCGAAAGAATAAGCCACAGTGTCCACCTTAATGTAGTTTGCAATACAGTTACAGAAACAGAACACGTATTCAAAATCATATGCACCACTGTGTGGTGGTCAGTGATACTTCTTAAATTCTCCTGAGAGTTCAGAGGTCAGAGCAACCACTGAGGATGAGGATGAGTGGAGAAAGGCATGTGAAGCTCCCTGAGCTGGGCCTTGACAACTTTGACAAGCAGAAATACAGCTAGGGAGAGAGTATTGCAGTCAGGACGAACAGCATTCAATCACACACAAGTAGGAATGGATTTTGAAATATGAGAAGGCAGCATATACCACTTGGCATCGTAAGAGGCCAGGCTGTAGAACTAGATTTTCTTGATGGCAATGCCAGATGTCTATGTGCTGGCTCCACGACTTTATACAAGTCAGTTAACTTCTCTGTGCTTCAATTTCTGCATTTATAAAATGACAATTGTAATAGTACCTACCCTGAAACGTTGTTGCTGAGGATTAAATGAAACAATACATATTAATGTTTTGAATAGTACCTGGTAGATAGCAAGTGTTCATTTGAAGAGCTGAGAATTAGGCAGATCTCAGATTTGGAAAGATCTTAAGTCTGAGATGAAGCAGTCTATGGTTGCATTCTATAAAAATATTTTCCATTAGTACCTTGAAGATTTTGATCAGAAAGCTATATTTTAGAAGGTTAAGACGTTACAGCAGGGTAAGTCTAGGCTGAAGGGGGGGGGGACACAAAGGTAGAGACACTGGTTTGGAGGCAGACGTGATAATCTCATTGTAGGCAGTTTTAAACACACACCACTGTAATGGCCAAAGAAGAGACACACTAGAGGCATCCTAGAGAAGATGCTCTGGACCTATGTACCTACCTATCTACTGCTAATCTGGGAAAGAAAAGAAAGAAGCAAAATGACCCGAAAGTCTCAGGGTCTGGGTGACCATGAAATATAATGAAAACACCAACCAAAATGGTGAAGACCAGAGGAGAACAGATTTTAAAAGAAAGATAGCAAACTCTATTTTAGACACTGAAGTATCAAGGTCAAGTTATTTAGAAAGAAATTAGATATGATAAACTTAAGCTTAACTAACTTAAGGCTGTGCTCAAATATCACTCAGAAAACCTTCTCCAAATAGCTTATCTAAAATACTTCCCTCCTCCCTCACTCTCTAGCTCATTGCCCTAATTTATATTCTTCATTCCATTTCATGGCACGGTATTGCACATATATTTATTTGCTTGTTGTCTGAACCCCCCCCTCCCCGAACTCTGTAATGTGAGCTCAGTAAGAACAGGGACCTTTTCTTTCTTCTTCATTGCTGTATCCTCAGAGCCCAGGACAGTACCTGGCCCTATAGGATTTCAAGAACTATTTTGTGGAGTAAATACATTTTTATCTAGGAGCATAACTGCCAAGTATAATATATATTAACAACCAAAGGTTGCCTTCAGCCTGTGTAGAAAGTTTCACCCTTTTATTATTAGAACTTAACACACACACACACAGAGGAAAAAAAAGGAAGACTAGATAATAAAACATATTAAAATATAAAGATGCATAAATTCAAACAAGAATAGATAGAGAAATTGGTGGAGCAGTGTTGAGAGAAGACTTTGACCCATGTAAGGATTTTGTGTAGGTATGGGGGCTATCAGTGAAGGAAACACATATTCTTCAGTCAATGCTGTGGATAAAACTGGCTACCCACTGGAAGAAAAACATGTCTAGAACCTTTCCTCAAGCATACACCAAAATAAATTTCAAGTGTATCAAATGTTTAAGCATAAAGTAACAAATCATCAAAAAATAAATTATAGAAGTACTAGAAGAAAATAGCTCATTTTTAAAAAAAAAACAGCCATGAATTGGGAAATGTGCACACCATAGTAGAATATTTAATAAATTGACTTCACAATATGAAAAATATCTACACACATATAAAAAGATTTTCACAACTTCAAAAGACAACAGAGTTAAATATTATTTAGAATTTGGCAGGCAAATATCTAATTTTTTCATGCTCAACAAAACTATTATGATAAAAAGTTAATGTATGGGAAATGGGCAAGTCATAAAAATAAACACAAATAATTAGTAAATATAAAAGAATCAACCTCACTCATAATTTTTAAATGCCTATTAAAACCATGAGGCAGCAATGGCAACAAGGTTTGATAATGCTAAAGGTTAGAGGATGCTGGTAAAACAACAAACTCTCATACATTGTTTGTGGGAGTGTAAATATGTATAACCTTTTTTATAATCATTTAGCAATAACAACCAAAATTTAGAATTTACGTATCCTTTGACCAAGTAATTTCAGTTTTAAGAATTTAACCTACGCAACATACTTGTATGAGTACACAAAGCTATAAGAAGGAAAGTTTATTAACAATTTGCTTATAATAAGAAATTTCTAAACTCTTACAATAGTTACATATCTGCCTAAAAAGTTATAGGACTTCTATTTCTTAGAATACAATGCAATTATTAAAAACAATGAGGTAGATCTATATGGACCCACAGAGAGATGTTTATAATATACTGTTAAGTGAAAGAAAAAACAGAAGTAGCTGAAAAACACCTACAGCATGGGTTTGTGTGTAAAAAGCACAAAAACAAATGTACAAATCCTTGTATGTGCAACAAAAACTTTCAGAATGCTGCATAAGAAGCTGTTAACTGTGGTTAACCATAGGGAATGTGAGTGGGGGGTAAGGCGACCCTTTTAATTTTCACTTTTCATACCCTCTCAATATTAAAAATGTTTTTAACGATGAATATGATTACCTTTAGAATTTTATAAAAGAAAAATAAAGCCCTCAACATTTTGGTCACACTATCCTTTTGACTCATCTCCCCAAAAAGTATATCTATATATAGTGGTTTGCTTAATATTTCTGAGAGTAAAATGGCAAGTCCTCGGGCTACCCCAAGACATCTGCCAGATGGAACATTAGGAAATTATGTTGATTTCCAGAATCTTTTGAAACTCCGCAAGAAGATCTGCAAATTTTTTTTTTTAGAAAACATAACTTAAATATTGTTTTTATATCACCAATAGTCATCAAAAATTAGCCAGAGACAACCTGAAACGCTCAAATAAAATTTATGTGCCTCAAAGTAGCTAACTTTCCTTCACTTGTTCAGTTAATAGCAACTCAGGATCCTTTCCACTTCTGCCAGGGCAGCTAAGGAACTGACAGGACAACTGAGAAGATGGGGTGCAGTGGCAGGAAGATCTGTGGCCAATTCATTGGAAGGCCAAACAATCATAAATAACTGCATCACCAGAACATATATGTATGGATGTGTGAACATGTATGTGGTGAGAGAGTGAGATTCCAATCCAGTATCAGCATTTCATCAAAGATTTTGTTTAAATGAAGACATACCATATGCATTACTTATATTCCTGCCTCGTGTCAAAAGAATTTAAGGCAGGAAGGTGAAATTTTAAAAATCCCCAAAGTGCTAGATTATTATTCTTACGTCTTAAAATGAATGTATAATTCTGCTTTAGAGTCTAAGACAATGATAACATATTTGTTAAGACTTTAACTCACTTTTGCTGTGCCTGATCTTTTCCAAGGATTTAGAAGACATTTCTTTGGAAAACTGAAAATATCTTTTCGATGATGCTTTTCCTTGATTTTGTAATAACAGTCGTCATGTAAATCATAGTTTTTATAGTGTCCCGCCTTTTAAACTTACCAGAAAAATTATTAACAATATTGAATTTTCCTAACTTACCCTTCCCATACTAAATCAATTGACTTTAGAAAGTAGGAAAAACAATTAGATGAGAAAAATAAAAACAACATTATGAATAAACTATGCATTTTTTGCTGTACTGTGTAACGTTAGGCATAGGAGCTGTGGTAGATCACATGCATGTCTGTTCTAATTGCCAGCCTCATCTCACTAGGTGCTTGTCAGGGTTCTAGAGATTTGTTTTTCCTCAATGTCAACTTCACTTCTTCAACATCCTTTCTTATCCTACTATGAGATGTTTTCTTCCTGGGTCCCTCACTAGGCCTACCAGTTGGCCACAAGACTCTGATCCCTGTGAGTTTATTCTACATCTGACGGTACTAATATAAGATCTCGTTATTGTTAACTCTACAATGCTTTTTGTGCTGTTGCAGGAGTGAAGAGGAGAGTGAAGATGTATTAAACTCTTCTAAGCACTTGACACACGTTATTCATTCAATCTTTGCAGAAACACTGTGAAATAAATTTTATTATCATCCACATCTCTCTGATTTGCACTCCGTGGCTTACAGAGGTTAAATAACTTGCCCGAGGTTGCACAACTAATGAGTGCCAAAGCTCGGACTTGAACTCACGTCTGTGGATGCTAACGTCCATGCTACAGGGTCAAACTAAGGGTGAAGCCAGATGGCCCCCTGCCTGCGGATGCCAAGCTATAAAAAGCACAGAACATTCCTGGAGTAAGTCAATAATGTGTTGTCAGTTCACTCAGGTTTTCATGCACAAATCTTCACGTAGTTATAAACCAATTGCACTGTGCCTGGACCAGACTTCCAATGGAAACAACACTCCCACCAGCACCAGGACCTGTTACTTCAGCATAGTTTTTTGTGAAACATGCTTCAGGTTGCACAGTGCAGCTTCAGGCCATGACTTATTAACCAGGTGACACTCACATGAAGTTCATAGTCTGTTGTTCTCAGTCAGCTAAAATTCTAAATCCAAATAATTTCAGACCAGTGCCAGTGATTGGGACTGTATGATATCTCATATTAAGTTGTAAATAATTTTAATGGCTTCCCAAGAAGCTGCTTACTTTGGACAACTGCAAATAATGAAGGACAGTAATAGATCATGATTCTGGATGTAAAAAAGAGGGGTGCCTCTTATTTCCTTGTCTAAGGCTTCTGCCATCTTGACCTGGCCTTATTCTGGCCACAAGGCAAGAAGACCTCCCAGATTCCATCCTTTCCCCATGCATTTGTCTGTTGTATCACCTCTTTCTCATCTTAGTTGCTTCATGCTCCCTTCTTACGCTCGACTGTGAAATGCAGGGTCAGCCCTGCACATTTCCTCTGTCCTTGCTCTGAAAGGGCTCAGCTCAAAGCCGCTCCTCCTCCAAAACAGTGCTTTCCATCTTTTTCCACATCGTGTCACACATAGAACGTGGTGACATTTGTGTGGCACACAGAGTAAGCAGACAAGGCTGCTGGAGGTGGGAGGGTAATGAGCTTCAAGACTTGGGCTGCCCCAGGCCCTGAATTGCAGCCCCAGGAGCTGGGGAGCCAATACCTTGGCACCCTATTTGCTACTCACAGTCTACTGCCCAGCAGCTCTGCCATGAGGAACACTAACATCTCCGTTACTGTCATCTGGCCTAGCTCTGATTTTCGTAGTTATTACAAATGCATCAAGAAAATAAAACAGTAGATATAAATACTGTGCACTAAATGGGAAAAAGAAATTTGAAGTATAAAATGATCATATTTGTTTCTGGAGAGAAAAAAAAATTCTGCCCTCTTCCCGCCTATACTTGCATGAATGCATAACTGTCCTTTGCTGAGGTGCCCGCCACGCAACTCTCTCAGCACCCTGTCTGGGATAGGTGCAGATAGACCAAAGCAGAGGCTGCATGTCCTTATCTGGGTACCAGTCCAGTAGCCCAATGGGTGGTTGAAGATGAACATACATTTCATGTAACCAATACGTTGTTTGAGGTTGTCAGCTGAAAGTTACAAGAAAAGAGCTGTCTCTGAAAACATCTACAAATTATTGCATTAATTTCTTAGTGGCTAGGTTAAATGTAAGCAATGGAATTAATCTATTAAGTAGATGATAATGGATTTAGATTTGGTCTCTAATTTTTACTAAGCTTTAGAACTTTAGTAAATGTTGTCTAACTTGTGTTAGCTACATAAGGGTCTTCATTTTGCTTCTCTTTTCCTATGTTAAATGAAGTTTATGGTTTCTCCCTAAATTTATCTAAAATTGTCTTCTTAGAAATGAGGACTTTGCTTTCCAGGCTACAAATATTTAGGTTAAACAATCACTTTCTCTTTCCTTCCCAAGGCTGTGGTAAGTAAAAGATATAACACATGTAAAAATAATGACTACATTTATTGACCACTTACTATGTGCTGGGCACAGCTATAAGTATAATATATGCATTATCTCATTTAGTCCTCATGAAAACCTCATGAGGTAGGGAGTATTCTGATAATCTCCATTTTAGAAGACAAAATCAAGGTTCAGAGATGCTAAGCAAATTGCCTCAAGTCATGTGGCTAGTGAATGGAATTAGTACAGGAACCCATGTCTGTCTGAGACCCAAGTCTGTGCTCTTATTCACTATATTCCACTGCTATGGGATATTTTTCAGGTTGAAATAGATATTTGCTTTTGGAGAGACACATAAAGCATTGTTTCACTTTTTTAAAAAAATACTCTTTAAAAATACAAGCCTGATTCTCTGCTACCCAGCACCTCTGTGAAGTGTTTCCATTTGAACAGATGGGGGAGCTTGCAGGTAGCTAATCTTTTCATTCTCTGTGTTCTTAAAAATAGACCCAATGGCTCAGTAATAAGCACCAACATTAGCTTTTGTGACTAATCCTGGTGATGACCTACAGGGTGCAGAGTTCTAGAAGTTTGGAGGTACAGCCAAGCTTAACTGAAAGTGTGCATCTAGAAGAAAAGATGCAGAAGTAGCCCATGGTCTGTGGTGTCCCACATGGTCTATAGTGCAATGTTTTGGCAGCATAAGATTTATCAAATACTTAGTAGAAGGCAGCTTGAGACAGTGGAAAGAATACTATGATCAGAAACATACCAACTTGGGTCCAAATCTGGCCCCGGGAAGGAAGGAGTTTTTGTTTATTTCATCTCTAGTACAATGCCTGGCACCTAATACGCCCTCAATATTTGCTGAATGAATGAATGGGCAAATTAATAACACAGAATCCTCAATTTGCTCATGTATGTGGTGGATATTTCTCAGAAAACATCAGCCTTAAAGTTTCAAACAAACAAAAGTCTTATAATTATAAAACCAATTATGGGTTTTTTTGGCTCTATCCCATCTCATGAATAATTTCTAAAAGTCTTCAGTTGGTCCTACCTGACTCATAAACACAATACCGCCTGTGATCTACCTGCCATCTGTCAATTTTCTGCCCGCGAACACCAGATACCTGTAGAGATACTTCCTGCAGTACCCTTGGATCTCAATACCCAGGTGATGCTGGGGTCCTTAAACTCTGTCAGTGTTCAGCCACTGGACAATTCTGCTGTGACTTCTCTAGCCAGTCCTCTGCTGAGGGCCTCATAGGTTGTTCTCAGGTTTACGTTTTCCCAGCCTGGAGGACACATGCAAGCTCAGCTTTGGATACGACCCCCCAGGTTTCCTTAGAATAAGTCCCAGGAGGGGAACTCATGCTTCATTTTTGGCTCTTTCTTAGGCGTTTTTGTTGGATAAACAGAAATTGAGTAAGGCGATTGAAATCTGAGTAAGGCAGTTTTATAGAAATGGCAGTAAACCAAACTCAGACCCCTCACTGACAGAAATTCCTTCAAACTTCTTCTGGTAGAAATTGGAGTAAATGCTACAGTCATATAACTCTAACAACCTATCGTTCCGAGGAAAATTCATTACAACTATGCGCTTCCTGCTCCCCTGCAGCCTCCAGCTCTCACAGCCACAACATGATCCTCGTCTTCCAAAATCGGAAGCTCAGAGATTCCAGTCTCTGACTACATCTGGCTATTATTATTCTCTGGGCATTTCTCACGCATCTAACGGTTCTTTGACCTCATAGTATCTCTGGGCCTTTTATCCAGCCAGTCCTGCATTCCCTCTGTCTCTGGCCACCTTCCTTCTCAGTCTGGCCCAGGCCTTCACAGTCCATCATCAGAGCTCCCCTTCTTCGGGGCCACTGAACCACTTGCACCCTGGTATTTTCACATCACCTGCCTAGAAAAATGGAGAAATTACACCACCATGCTGATGGGTCCCGCTGTCAAATCTGGGTGTTGGGTATACTTGTTGCTACTCAGGTGTTTGTTTTTCTAAATGCTGACTTCATATTAATATTTTCCATTGATATTCAGAATTCCTCTGTTTTTTTTCACTTCTCTTTTCTCTTACACTGAAAATTTTATTTTATAATAATATTATTATATTTACGTATTTACTTTATCCTACAATATACTTAAAATGGTTGCAAAATTATAATATCTGTATGACTACTGACAATAAATCTACTGAGTGATGCTTACAATGTCTTTACAATACTTTTCATTCTTGGAATATAAACCATAAAGATAAATAAAGTAATGCGTTCACAGTTTCTTGAAAACTTTTTTGGTATTGTTTTCTTACCAGTGTATTAGAAAGTTGGATTCATTTGTTTCTGTTTGTGTTCAATTTTAGAATTTACCTTTTCATTTAATTTTAAAGTATTTATATAGTTCAAAAGTTACAATAATATAAAAGGTATCCTCAGAGAAGTATCACTCCTAAACAAGATCCTGTCCACTCTGTCCATTTGTACACTTCCCATAAATAGCATCTCTCTCTTTTCTTATTGCAAAAATAGCCATATAGACGTACATATCCTTATCTCCGTGAGATTAACCTTACTCTTTTTTATAACTAAATACTCTAACCCTCCACTGAGTGGATGTATTTATAGTTGTTTCTAATGGTTTGTCTCTAGACTTTCGTTATTACTTGCAATGCTATAATGAATAACCATGGGCGTATTTTTGTTTTTATATCATGGAGTTGTATCTTCAGGGTAAGCTAGAAATAGCAGTCAAAGGGCAAATTTGTTCATATGTAATTTTATTGGATACTGATAAATTCTCCTCCTAAGAAATTGCGCTTATAGCCCCAGCAATGTAAGAGTGGATCCCTCCCCACTTCTTCATTTCCTTGGTACTCATGACATCACAACCTTAGTAAACTTCTTATCCTTCTGGATACTCTTCTCTTTCGTCTTTTTGAACTCCTCTTCCTCTGATCACACCTCAGTTCTTCTCACCTTATCCATTCTCCCTGAGGAATGTTATTCATTGTCCATGTCAATTAACACCAGCACTCTGATAACTTCTACGCCTACGTTTGTAATCCACATGGTTCCCTGGAGCTTCAGACTCATGTATTCATCTGCCTGTTCAATATTTCCATCGTAGATGTCCTGAAGGTATTAAAACCATGAATAAAATAAAACCCCCTAACTAACCTTCTAGAACTGCTCCTTGGATGACACCACCATCCAGGTAGACTCAAACTTCCAACCTGCTGGTTGTCGTGATTTCTCCCTTTTACTTACCCATCAAGCAGCCAGTTTTACCTCTTGCACATCTCTGGAATGGGTTTGTCCTCTCCATCCTAACACCACTTGCCCTCAGTGGTCCTGGAGAGCACTGCCATGGCCTTCTAGCTTGGTCTCTGCCTCTAGCCAAGTCCTTCTGAAAATCATCTCAACCCAACTACTGCAGTGCGATTTTATAGATTTCTAAGTTTTACATTGCTTAGAGTAAAGAGCATTGGATTTACTTTTTATAACCGCTACTGAACAGCTACTCAGTAAAACTGATCTAGATGCCATACATGCCCTGATTTGTGTGGAAGAAACCTTAGATATCCATTTAAAATGAAAAATGGTCTTTATAGTCTGCCTTCTGAAATGGACCCTTCCTGGGTCATTATTATTACAGAGGAAGCACAGTGTATCTGGTTATTTGCACCAGCATCATGTTCTTATGACTAGTTTTTTATATAGCAAAGATTTCCTAGCAGAGGAAAAAGAAAATTCTTTACATAAGTAGTAAATTTAATCAAGTCAAGGAGAAAGGATTTTCTAGTTAAGATCATGATTTGGTGATTCAAACTACCAAAAAAATATTAACCCTAACTTGGTTAAGAGAGAAAGATGGCTTGAACAATGCAGTGAGAGGAGATATCAACATCTTGAATTCTTGGATGTATTTAAATGTAGTGAGAATTGCAGTGAGGTAAGCATTCATTATAGCACTCTTGTGAAATTGGTATTATTTGCCTATAACATAAAATTCCACAGGTGTATGTTCTATGTTCTTTTGAGGAAAAAAAAGAAAAATTAGAGATTTTAAAATAAAAAATCATATAACAATTCATGTATAGAATAGTTTAGTATTTCATGGGTTTAGGTTATTTCTTTGAGTTGTTACTTTCATAACAATAACCAAATTTTATCAAAAGTGTATATTTCCCAAATAGAAGGAAAAAAAGTGAAAGAAAATTATTCTGTCACCATTGCAAATCAGCATAGTCAACACATTTTCCTGCAAAGTAAAATAGCAGTGAGCTTCAAAAAACAGAAATCTTCATTTATAAAAGCGAGAAGCTAGGAATCAACCTTGATTCCAATGGATATAAACTGATTTCCCCATAATTAATATTAATTATGTAAAATAAATAATAATTTCATTACAGAAGAATTTCTATGGTGCAACCATAGATCATATTCAACTTTATCATTTCTACCCTTTGGGGGCTGTTTTTAAAAAAAAATAGCTAAAAATTAACAGAGTCCCCCCACAGAATTGATTTTATGATACCCTCCAACCCTGCAAAACCACCCTACCCCCAGCCTCAAAGGGAATTAGAATTACACTTAGCACTTCTGAAATGTAAAACAAGCAAACAAATGGATAAATGCCCCAAATGCCAAAAATATGCAAAAAAAAACCAGGAAGATTATATGGAAGTATTAAAATTATAAGTCTACCTCTGCTGTTGGGATTGTACAGGAAAATATCTCATGGTTGATCTTGGGAAAATGGTGCCACATGGAGCCACCTAAGAGCTGTCCATTTATATCTGGTCTCTGCTGCCTGAACATGCAGCACTACATGCCACAGGGTTGCCCACCAATATAGAGGGACTGCTGAAAAAGGCACAGCCTTTGCTTTTTCTCTACAGAACCTTAATCTACACTATCCAAACAAACTCTCTGGAGGTATGTTTATATCACGTAGAAAGAGCTGGGAAACTAATGATCACTGTGCATGAACAATCCTTTCAGCCGGTTCCAGCCTTAAGTGGATGACTGTTGATGTATGGAAAAGAAATAATTGAGAAAACATCCATATTTACTGTCTGTAGTCCCTGGTACTCTAAAAGTTAGCAAGTTAGCTGAGAAGAAAAAATAGCTGTCCCATTTAGCTGTTTGGGGTTTTTTGCTGGTTTTGTTTGTTTGTTTACTTCTAGAAAAAAAATCTTGCTTGAATTTTCAGGGGAAAAGTGGCACTTCATTTTAAAAATCAATTTGATAAAAAAAAAATAGAACTAGAGCTAGAATAGAATTTCTCATCACTTTCTAAAGACAAAAGCAGGGAGCAGTGCTTCTGACTTTTAGTAAGAATATGGATTCTGCTATAAGAGATCACGAGCTCCAGAGTCTATCGCTAATTGACTGTGTGATTTAGTTTTCTTGACTGTATACTAAGGCTTTGAGTGGTCAGTAGAGATAATTAGAAGCAGAGAGTACATGGGATCTGCAAACTTAATAAGAAATTAATAAAACTCAAGAGTTTGGGAGAGTGTAATGGATACAAAGAAAAGAAAGTGAATTTAATGCTAGGTGCCATATTCACCCTGAGAAGTATAAAAGGTAAAACAGAAACTGTAGACACTGTACTTCTCAAGGCTTGTTTTGCATGAGAATTGGAGCTGGTTCACTAGGGAGGCGCTAGCCCAGTAGTTCTCCCATGAAGTTCTGGCTGCCTTTGTGTCAGCTGCTTTCCCCCACGCAGTGAGAGAGGATTCTTCATCCTGTGCAGCTTGCCAGTCTGGGGCACGGAGACCAAGAACAGAATTTGGATTAATGTCTGTGCCTATACACCTTAAGGTAAAAATAGAATTCCAAGCATTTTAATTTTTTTTATTTGGCTAAGCTAAAGTTCTTGACCATTTGTTAGTCATTTCAAATTTGGCTTTTTAAATTTTTGACATTAAAAACATATATTATTATTTCTAGTTCTCTTCCACACTCCCTGGTCATTCCATAATAGCATACATTGCTATCTTGAAATTTGTACTAAACCTCTTAACCACATTCAGAATTGGCATCCCTCTGGATTTCAAACAATTGGGTTTCATTATCTTTATTTTTGGCATTCTGTGATATAAGGGAAAGAGAACTAGACCAAGATCCATTACTGATGCCAGGTACTATAGTAAGCCCTTTACATACGTGAACTTTTTGAATCATCAGAAATGATTCTATAAGTTTGTTTGTTAGCCTTATTTCAAAGATGAGGAAGGTGAGAAGTTGTCACTTATCCAAGGCCATCCAGACAGGGAGTAGAAAAATGGGATTCAAACCCAGACGTGCTGGTTCCTTGGTCCCCAATCTTGACGACTGTAGGAATCACTGTTTCAGACTCAGCTCTGCCCTTAATTGGGTTGTTGTCCTCAAGTAAGTTCCAAACATTCATCAGCCTCAGTTTATAAAATAAGAAAATTGGCCTAATTCTCTTCTGCTGAATCTTGCAATTGCCTTTTAACTCCACAACCAATGAGAACGTAAGCTGTCACACTGAACTTCAAATTTTCTAGCTCCTGAGAGTAAATCCTTTTGGTAGCTTAGAGAAGGTGCTCTCCTTATTCAATGTGGATGATGTAAAATTTGCATTCCATTATCTAAGGTGTCATCAAATTATTCAAATATAAATAAAATACAACTGTTTTCCAAAGTTCTAATCTTAATATTTATTTCCCTTTTTATACTTCAACTTGAGAGTTTTCTATGCTATCGTCTCTTCTATCCTCTCTCTGGAGAAGATTGCCTGATGCTCACCTCTGACTGTTTCCAGAGCTCTATTTCTGCCTCCAGGATGTTAAACTGAACAAATGTTGGATGGAGCTTATCATCCCACCTCCACTGTTACTCACCAGGTTTACTTCTTTAAATTGGACCTATTTCCTTATTCCCATCTTTGCATTAAGAGCTTTTTCTCCCAAGTAACCAAGCTTAAAATCTTGCTCTTCCTTTAGTCCTTTCTGTCCCACAACGTCTTCCATCAGCCTTGTCAAGTCCGTTCTACTGACAAAGTGTGTCTCACATTCATACTCTTCCATCTCCTTACCAGGGTTCCCCATTCTCAAGCAAAGGCATTGTTAGATGGATCCTCCTAAAACACTATTTGGATCACTCCCTGGCTCAAAAGTATTCAAGGACTCCCTTACCAAATACATGTCAAACATCTTTCCTTAAGTATTTAGAGTCATCTATGATATTGGTCCATGATACACTTGTGGCTTTATCTGTTACTTGCTAATATACAGACCACACTTAAGTCCAACAAGACTATCTACTATTCCCTAGACACTCATTTCCTGGTTTTGTGTATTTGCTCATGCTCTTCCTTCTGGGCAAAATACAGTTCTCCCAATCTGCTTCTGTTATTATGAAATATTAATGTGCCAGATAAAATGTCACTTCTAGGAAGCCTCCCCATGTTCCTAAACCAAACATGACCTCTTCTTCTCTTTTTTATTTGTGCCAGTCCTATGGAAATTTTCAATCCCCTTCATTCATTTTAGAATCAAAGAAAGTAAGCAACTAGAAGCAAAGTTAGTATTTACAACCTCATCATTACGCACCAAAGACAAAGCAAAAACCAGAGAGGTAAGATAATTTTCCAAATCTCAGATAGCCTGACAGTGGCAAAGTCAAGACTAGAAAAGTCTGAAAGTGACTGTGTCTTAGTCCATCTTCTGCTGCTATACAGAATACCACAGATTTTTATATAATTTATAAAGGAAAAACATATATTTCTCACAGTGCTGGAGGCTGAAAACTCCAAGAGCGTGGGTCTGGTGTCTGACAAGGGTCATCCCATGGCAGAGAGCAGAAGTGAGTGCATGCAACAGAGAGAGGAAACACAGCTGGACTCATCCTTTTTATCAGGAGCCCATTTCTGTGATAATGGCATTAATTGAAGAGGTGATCTAATTACTTCTTAATACTGTTACATAGACAACTAAGTTTCAATATGAGTTTTTGAGGGGACATTCAAGTCAGCAGTTTCCACCAGCAGTTTAAATACAATTTGCTTCTGAATTTGCAATTTACTAATAAATATCTTATAGCTCCATGATTTGGCATTGTTATTTTTGTGTGTGAGAGCTCATTTGTTTCTTCTGCTTTACTTCTGTACCCCTAGAGAACCTAACATTTTACCTTGTCCAGAAGAGATGCCCATAAAATATTGTTGTAGGATCCAATTAACAAGTTTTACTAAAGTCAAAGCATCTTCAGGTTTGGGGGCAATCTGAAACATCTTTGGCCTGAAGACTATGGCAGGTGAGAGCTCATCTCTACCTTTCTTTACTTAAGCAATGTTTTTTGATTAGTTCAAGCTCGTAAAAGCTTAAAACTTGAATTAAAAGCTCCAAATATGTTTCTAGGCCAGCATTAACGCATCTATCTCTTGGACTAAATTAATTCCTGTGATTCCACATTGTTAACTCAAACCTTAATTATTTAACTGTTATTGAACCATCACTGTAGCCAATTCACACACTTTTGGAATGAATTAAGAAATAAATAGTCAGCAATTTAATTTTTCACCTCCTAACCATAAAATGTATCCAGGTACTTTTCTGCCTCTCTCACACAGGTGTGGGAGTGTACACACATGCATGCCCACACGACACAAACCCACACAGACACACGCAATCCACTTGCACCACAGCTATCTTTGAAAAATGGAAAACTGCAGCTCCCAAGGGAAATTCTCTGACAGTGGTGAGAATGCAGCCATTTATTATTATGACAATGATAATTGTTATTACTACGGTCATTATTAAAGTCCAGATTTGATGGCTGGCTTTTTCTGCGGTAGTTATAAACCATGAATACAGATTTTAAGAGATAAGGGATCAAAGTAGTAGCTATATATGATACCTAAAAAATCCCCATTTCTAAATAGCTGTCGGTAGGGGATAAAAAGCAATTGATGATAGCTCTCTTTGGGACAAAAGTGCCGCGATAACATGTCTGTACTATCTATATTAGTACCTGGTCTTCTTAGCCATTTGTCACAGAAACAGACCGACTTCAACCAACAGTTTACATCAAACTCATTTTCTAGACAAAGAAACCGGGGCTTGACAGGAATGAAGCATCGGATCAGGGAGAGAGCATTCTGAGCTCCATAATTCACTTAGCCCCTGGGTTTCTGCACCCCTCATCCTTTTCATTCTCAGTGTTTCGGGGCATTGTTCCTTCAGTTTGCACTGAGTTGGTTGGAGGTAGGCACCACAGGTTTGATTGATACAGCAATTTGCATCTCAAGGCACCGCTCGATAAATACAGTGCAATGAAAGGCTACTCTCTCACGAGCCAATTTCCCCCCCTGGGCTGACTTTAGAAGCTCATTGATGTCACTTCCTTCCTCAGTCAGCAAGTGAATTTTCTTTAATTCTCAAGACCAGCTGTCCATGCTGTCAACAGAAAGTTATTAAAATTCCTTTAAAGTGAATAAAAATAGCCTAAAAGCAAATGTACTTGGAAACAGGAAAGAATCAGTATGCAAAGTCCACAAACCTCTGAGCAAAATAATGTTGATCCAACCAGAGATTTCAAACATTGTATATTCAAGATGCTAGGAAAAAAATAATTAAAAGATGCTAAACCCCATACTCTTTAATCTTTTATTAGCAAAGGCTTATATAGTTAAAATTTATCCCCCTAAATTCCATTCCCCCTTTTCTGATATCATTTGAATAAATGTGGGAATGACTTAGGTTTTTTTTTCCCTTAAGTGGGATTCCCTTCTTTTTTTTTTTTTTTGCATGGGCCAGAGAACATTTACATCTCCGCCAGGCTGAGACCATCCATAAGCAGTAATAAAACATTATCATTAGCAGCAATCATAACCACTGGGGCCACAAAATAAATAATAATATAAATAAATGCTTTAATTTGTTAGAGTTTTAATAGCTCAAGGGAAGAGATTTTTTTCCTCATATTTAAATGGCTGTAATTCACGGAAATGAACTGTCTGGTTCCTGAGTTCCCCTGATCCTCAAGTGACTGCCTGACCTCAGTCACTGGAGCGCTTACCTTGTTACCTTCTGAATCAGCCTCTGTCTTATCCCTCAGTTTCCCAGCAACTGAGCTTCTTCCTCATTGCCTGAGTTGTACATGACCTGGTACCCAAGCCCCTCCAAAGCATGGATATATTCCTTGCCACTTGTATCACCTCCTTTTCCTTGCCCTGTTTCAAGACTTCATATGTGGCACCTCCAAAATAGTTTGAGCATCCCCATAGCAAGGATCATGCTAAATGCAGATGACAGTGCAGAAATAGTGTCATGGAAAAGGGGGGAATACTGCCAACCAACTCCTTGGGCACAGGTGGCAAGCTGTTTAGGATCAACTGCCTTGTTCACAGTTGGGTCCCCAGACTTTACTACCTATATATGACACCTGGTAGCTAATCAAATAGCATTCTTAAGTGAATAAATAAAGCCAGATATGACTTTTTCTAAACTTTTTTCCCTAAATGCATTTGTTACGAATTTCTCTCAAACATTTCTTCAATGTGCTTTCTCTTATTTCCCTCTTTATCATCCTTCCCATTTCTACCCCCCTAGTCTAGGCCCCAATCCATCCCCTTTTTTATGTACCCCACCAATGCCTTCTACATATTCTCCTATTTCCCTACTCTGTCCAATTTATTCACCAGTTCAATCTTCATATCACACCTCTACTGAAGAAACCATAATTGCCCCCAACCTGCCTACTATTTCAAACATAAAGCACTTGGCTTGTTCTCAGGTCATCCAAACCTACCTGCATGATGCTATTGCCCCTAAACCCTCTCTTCTAGTCAGAGTAGTCATCTTCATGACTCTTTCCAAATTCTTTCCATTTTTGAAAGTCTAATTCAAGTTCCACCTTATTATTCTGATTCCTACCTCGCAAGGCAAATGTCCTGTCTCTGAACTTATTTATAAGTTCCTGTATTCACCATATCTCTAAGCATTTGCTCAAACATGCCTGTATCCAAAAGATACTCTTGAACTTCATTAAGTCAAAGATTAACAGTAAATCAATTAAAATTGTGTGAACCTGGTGTTCATGACATATTTCCGCATAAGTTAAAAGGGAGTATAACCGTGCATAATGGCAGCATTCCTCCCAGAAAAATGTTTGTTCCCCAAGACCCATCACACAGGTCATGCCCTCCCTGTGTGCCCACAGCATGCCATTCCTAACTCTTTTAATAGAGGACATTTCTTAGGAGGTGTTTCGATTTATCTCTACTTATCTCTCTCTTCCACTTGACCCTGACCTTAAGCGTGGGCACCCTGCTGTATTCATCTTTGCATACCCAGCATTTAGAAGGTGTCTGACACAGTGGAGGTATTACATTTTTTGGAATGAATACACTATTCTATAAGACATTGGACTTACACCTTCAGCTCATGAAGTTAGAGGAAATGGCTAGACAACTAATGAGTGTGTCGTTTTGTTTTGTTTTTTGCAGATGATCCCTGTTATTTAGAAGCCTTGCCATCTCTTTGTTCTGATCAAAAGTCACATAGCCCTACATTAGCTTATTAAAGAAAATTCAACCTAAAATACAGTTGTATTTTTAAAATAACAATTAAATACAATGAGACTGTAGTTTTGAGGGACTCCGGAGTTATCCAGAGGAGCTGGAATCTGAGAAATCATATCACATGTTAGGACCTACCATTCAAAATAAACTTTAAACTGCAGATTCTTGCAAATCCTTGCATGGCAGCAGAAGGTCTGTGAGCCTCCTGCCATTTTCTCATTTTTCTGTGTGTTAGCATTTTTCTGAGGAGCAGATTCATAGCTGTTCTTAGATTCTCAAAGGGGCCTGTTACCTGAAAGAGGTTAAGAACCACTGTTTTAAACTGTTTAGGCAGCAAAAGAACTTCCCCTGGAGTTTTAGTCAGTTTGAGATGATTAATCAAACTACTCACTTACTGTGGGAAGGATTAGTGAGTCTCACTGCTTAGTTTGGGGAATTTGAGGCAGTTATCCTAGAATTATGAACCTTAAAGAAATAGGCCCCCTCCAATGTTGGCAAGAGTGGGCTGGGATGTTCCTACAGGTTCCATTCCCAAGGCTCGTGAATGGACAGCAGTGTCCTCCTTCTGCAGTTTGTTCAGAAGGAAGTTCCAATTTTTGGTGGCATAATGAGATTCAATTTTAAGGATTCTAGGGTAGCTATTTCTATGGTCCACTTAACCAACCACTCCAACAACCTTGTCAAATTTGAGCCCTGGTCATCTAATCAAAAAAAAAAAAAAATAAAAGTAATAATCTCTACATCATAGGGTTTCCCAAGGCTATAATGTCTGTGAAGTGTATCTGGGCACGGGGCGCAGTAGAGAGTTGTGACGTGGTGGTGGTGTGCTTTCCTCCCTGCCCCTTGAGGACCAGCCAGAAAAGAGCACAAGAACTTGTTTGAATTAGTTTCCTATTGCACAAATTTAGTGGCTTAAAACAACACAAATTTGTGGGTCTTACAGTTCTGGAGGTCAGAAATTCAGCTGGGTCTTGTTAGACTAAAATCAAAGTGTCGGCAAGACTGTCTTCCTTAGGGAGGCTCTAGGGGGAAAGTCCATTTCCTCCCCTGTTCCAGCTTCTAGCGGCTGCTCACAGAGCTGGGCTCCCAGCCACTTCTAGCAATAGCATCACTCTGACCTCTGCTGCCATTGTCACATTGCCTCCTCTCCGCTCTTGACTCTCCTGCCCCTCTGTTATAAGAACTCTTATGATGACACTAGACACGTTCCAATTTATCCAAGATAATCTTCCCACTTTCAGATCCTTAACTGAATCACATCTGCCACGTTCCTTTGTCATGTAAGGTACCATGCTCACAGGTTTCAGTGATTAGGATGTGGACATTTTCTGTCCACCATAACTGCCATGTCAGCTTCTGTAACCTACAGATAGTTTCATTTTACTTACAGGCACAAGCCTCATGTAAAAACTTCCCCTTAAATTCTGTTCCTTCTCCCATTGTATCTTTAATAGTGTCATCATTTACAAGTTCCCCTGGTTAAAAACCTGAGGGTTGCCCTGGCTTTCTGCTCCTGAACTTCCCATATCCCATCAATCTCCAGAACCGACCTCAAAAATGCCACCTGTGACCAGGCACAGTGGCTCACGCCTGTAATCTCAGCACTTTGGGAAACCAAGGTGGGAGGATCGCTTGAGGACAGGAGTATGAGACCAGTCTTGGCAACACAGCGAGATCCGTCTCTACAAAAATTCGAAAATTAGCCTGTTGTGGTGGTGTACACCTGTGGTTCTAGCTACGTGGGAGGCTGAGGCAGGAGGATCGCCTGAGCCCAGGAGTTGGAGGCTGCAGTGAGCTTTGATTATGTCACTGTACTCCAGCTGGGGCAACAGAGCAAGACCCTGTCTCTTAAAATAAAAAGAAAGAAAGAAAAATAAATGCCACCTGCTCCTGTCATCCCTCCCTTCCTGCTCTCTCTGTCTAGGCTCATGCCTTCATCCCTCCTGGCTGGGCACTACATATGCTCTGTGATCTCGTTGGCACCTGCTTCCCCTACCCCTTCAATTTATCCTTCTCAAGAATTGCTTTGGTCACCTCATCCCCTTTTGAAAGACTTTTGCTGGCCTCCCACTGCCTGCAAAACCCCCAACCTCGGCCCAAGTCAACAACCTCCCAAAGTGAAAACAGCCAGTCCCCAAAGGTCATATACTGCATGATTCCATTTATATGTCATTCTTGAAATGGTAAAATGATAGAACAGTTTAGTTGTTGCCAGAAGTTAAGGAGGACATTGAGGTAGGAGGGAAGTGATTTGGCTATCAGGGGCAATAGGAGGGACCCTATGGTAACAGGAATGTTCTTGACTTTAACTGTAGTCATATCAACATCCTGGTTGTAATATTATAACATGGTTTTTCAAGATGTTACCACTGGGGGAAACTGGGTAAAGGGTACAGGGAATCTCTATGTATTATTTCTTACAACTGCATGTGACTGTACAATTCCCTCAATTAAAATTAAAGTTTATACTTTTAAAAAGGACATGTTTAATGAAGTATATGTAATACACTGAAGTGTTCACAAATGCACAAAAACAGTGGTGCCACAAAATTTCTCCTTTCTTTTCTGGTGTTGTTATTGTTGTTTTTGTTGTTGTTTATTTATTACTATTAAAGATTTTTTTTCCTTCTATTTAAGATGTATATGACAGTGCCCACTTTCAGACTATTTTCACAATGATTGAAGTTTATTATTTTAGAATCCTTATTTTTTTATGTCCCTCTGTTGCCTTTCATACATACTGAGTTTTTTTCCATCCTGACCAAGATGCGAATGGTTAGTTTGTACTTCAATCTCTGTCAGTAGCATGACAACAAAGTATTATAATGTGTTCATCACTTCACAGGGAGGAGAAAAGTTTTTACAAGTAGCACTTCTGCCATCTGCCACCTCAAATCTCCTTATCTAGTTCTCAGGCTTCCATGGGGTCAATATTAGTATTATGCTTCAACAGGTCGTCGTCGTTTGGAAACCTTTGGATAGCTGTTCAAATTTTTCTTCGGTCCTTTTCATCTCTTCATCATTTCTCTGCCAAAGTTTAATACATTCTGCAGGTATCACCCTTATTTGATTTCTACTCCACTTTCTGTTATCTTTGCCTAATACAGTTTATTTAGGTTTTGACTTTTCCCCCCAATCATTGGAGTGATTCTAAATGTCCACATTGTGATACACACCCTTGCTCAGAGAGCACAGCACTGCTAGGGGGGTTTTGACTGAGTACAGGCAGGTTGAGTACTATGTTTTCATCATTTTCATGATTTAAATGTAAAATCTGTTTTTGCTTTCTCTTTCAGTGACTACAGAAAAAATCCAGGAACATATCACCAACCAGGTATTGCCTCATTTCTCACAAATTGTACGACAGAATTTTGTTTTAAATGTTAATGAGTAAGCATTTATAAATGCAAAAGGAAAAGGTAACGCTAGTTGTTGGTTATGAGCAATATATATGCATTGGTTCTGAGAACAAACAAATTGGTCATCTGTGGATGATCATGCATTTTCTTTGTCTCTTCCCAACCCCATTCCTTCCCTCTCCCCCATCCTATGCAAATGGAAACCAGTAGACAAATGGAACTCAGCCAGTTCTAACTTGCAAGTATCCCTCTGACCACATCCAACCCCTGCATTGATACTATCACAGCAGCAAATAGATACTTGCATCTACTTTTCCCTTAACTAAGATGACTGTCCTCTGTGATTTTCTCAAGTTTTGATTAGCTCAGCTGGAAGTCACTCCCTCTTAAACAGATAAGAACTGACTCCCCTAACAGAGGAAACATACCACAAGTTGACTTCCCATTCTGGTCTTTCATTTCCACTCATAATTAGCCAACATCTTCCTGGCTGTTTCACTATTTTCTTATCCAATCTTACTAACCTGTTTTTTTTTTTTTTTGTATGTTCAGGTAGGTGGAGTTCTTCTATATAATTGTTTAGGGCTTGAGACATGCAGCCACACCTATAAGCCAAGGGAGGGCTTCACTAAAAGCATATCTTGCCTCACCTCCCCCGGCCCCCACCAGTTAAGCTGTAGTTTCTTCAAATGCTGCATTTGCCGCTAGACTCAGAGTGCAAACATTGGCCCAGGTTTCACTCACAGATATAAATCTCCATGTATTTCTTTTTTTTGCTTCCTCTGGCATAAATTATAACTCACCCCTTGCCAAGGAGAAGAATGATAAATCTACACTTACACCAGTCAACAGTGCATTTTTCAAAGTCTTCTAAGTGTACTCCAAAGTAAATTCCAATTCCAGTTCCTATTGTCCATCCATCCAAATGAAGTTCTAGCTTTACCTAATCTGTGCCAGATGCCCTGTAACTCATCAAACTTTAAAAATATTTCATTCGTTTGGCCAATATTCTATACTGCAAATTCAGTAAGCAAAATTTAATGTTTATCAGGTGCCAGTTTTCTTTTGAATATAATTGTAAATCTTGACTTGTAGTAGCACGCATCTTAACACTTGAAAATACCATCATTGCATAACAGCAAAATCAGTTGGCCATTTCAACAAGTTTATTTGCCTTTTGAACTTGGTTTCTTTATCATTGTATTTTCAATTATGTACTCAAGTGGTTTGGTAAGGCTGAGCAAACAGTTAACAAGTAAAGTTTATTGCTGTCATTTTTATTTATTTAAGTCACATAGAAAATACTTTTCCTAATAAAGAGAATTGTTTTCCTTATTAACTTAACAAGTTAAAGCTGTTGGTCAAAAAATATGCTTAAGTCACTTCTTATGGGTAGATTTTCATTTCCTGTTTTTCCTTCTTTTTACATTTGGCAAAACTAATAGAATATGTAGACAAAAAAAATAGAACACCAAATATTTACTCATAATCTTAAATATTGATTTGATGCCAGATAAAACCATAATGGTTTCCAGTCCCAACAGGAGAGTGAAATTCTTTGGGTTTTAACTTAAGAGGGAACAGTCTTAATATTTTAATTATATATGGTCATTCTCAGAACAGAGAGTTGTATTGCTCAATCACTGTCTATCAGCTTATATTTCTAATCCTATGATGAAATTTCTATTTATTCTTCTCCCCAGTAGGGAAATGTTCCCCACCCTTAAGAATACAATACAATTCAAAACAGCATCTTACGCCTCTAATTTATCTAAACTCTGGCAAAGTGTCAAGAAACGAAATAACCTTCTTTTTCAAATTAGCCACCAAAAGAATTTGACTCTTTAAAAACATCTTGAAAACCCACTTTGGATAATCAATACAGCATTTTTGATCAGAAAGGAATGTAAAATGGACCAGTGTTAAGCATTAATCTTGCCCCTGAATCCTTCCCACTAGGCACTATACGTGGTGTAATTAAATGGAAATTGAAAATCGAGTCCCTCTTTTTCTCCATTAGGCAGGCTATGGGTTGTGCACCTATGTGAGAAGTCAGAGCTGGTGCGGAAGAGAAGCTCGAGCTTGCTGCCCAAGATGCAGCCTGCGTGTCTAGCACACAGCTATCTTACCACACCTGAGCTCTGAGAACAAACAACCATTTGAGTCCTCCAGAGGGAACGCCAGATTCTTTCCTGTGCAATTCACTGGGGAAATTAGTATGCTTTTTAAAAGTAACTTGTTAATGCAGCTTGTTTACAAGAAGGGGGCAAAAATGAGCTGTGCACTGCTTGGCAGCATATATCCCAGAATCAGATGAATGCGTGACCCATTTTTTCAGCTGTCTCTCTGGCAGTTCAATGCTGCAATAATTTCCTATCTGAAAAATGTTACTTGGAGAGATGAAATCTCCTATAGGTTTTCTGAATAATTTTTACTATGGTAGATTAAAGACCATACCTCAAAATATTACCCAAAATACCTTCCAAAACCAAATTAAAATATGGTCAACATGAGAATGGGAAAACTGACTGTAAAAACCTTTTCATTTAACTTTGAGAAACTGCCTGAATATATAATAGACAACTTAAACCTGTAGTAAATTAATACCTTGTTTATGCTTTTTTCTATGGTAGATAATTAAAACCCATGGTGAGCTAATACCTTGTGTTTGTGTAGCTAAGTGACAAAGAGGGACACTGAATATGGGGCTCCGTTTCTCCTGGAGGGGATGTCCCTGCTATTGAGAGCAGTCCCAGACAGGTGCTGGCTACCGGAAATGCTCACCTTTCCTGATTACCTGGTTTGGAAGGCACCCAACATGCCATTATAACTATGCATTGGTTTCCCAGGGCTGCCATAACCAAGTACCACAAACTGAGTGGCTTACAGCAACAGAAATGTATTGTCTGACAGTTCTAGAGACTGGACATTCAAAATCAAGGTGTCAGCAGAGCCATGCTCTCTCTGAATCCTGTAGGGGAAGACCCTTCCTTGCCTCTTCCCGGATTCTGGTAGCTGCCAGCAGTCTTTGGTATTCCTTGGCTTACAGCTACATCCCTCCAACCTCTGCCTCTGTTATCATATGGCTGTCCTCTCTGTGTTCTTATTCTTCTTGTAAGGACCCTAACATTATTGGCTTAGGGTCTACCCCCAGTGCTCTCTTCTTAACTTGATTACATTTGCAAAGATGCTATTATCAAATAAGGTCGCTTTCTTAGGTACTAGGAGTTAGGACTTCAACATACCGCAATTCAAGCCGTAACAAGCTGAAAACCTCAGAGTCATCCTCGACTCTCTCTCTCCCTCTGAGCACTGTTCCAGTTTGCCTTTTGAAATACCAATCACCTAGCATCCCTCCTCTGCTGAAAAACAAAAACTAAGTAGAAAAACCTTCCCCATCGTTGGGAGTGATTATTAACTCTGCCTGTACATTATAATCACCCCTGAAACTTGTTAGCAAAGATCCTGAGACTCCCACCTCCAACTCCAACCCCAAGAAATTCTGGGTCAGCAGTTCTAGAAGTGGATCCAGACATAGCACAACCCATGGGCCAGACCAAGAGGGGTCATGTGCTTTAAAAGGCTCCAAACATCACAAACACAGACATGCAAAGACTTTTTTTTCTCCTCAGCCTCATGTTTTAAAGTTTGATAACTAATTGAGCACACACAAAACACGAGAGAGGGACATAGAGGCTGAATTGTGTCATCTTGGCAAGTGAAAGAGTGAAATTCTCTCTTATTAAGAGAGGTCAGGCTGCCTGGGTCCTGTGAAACTGTATAAAGAGAGGCTGCCTTAATTTCTAAGTACCCACCCTACAACCCCTGAAGTGGGAGGATGTATAGGCAGACTGTGTTCCCCAGATAACTGTACTTCCATCCTCTCCTCTGCTCGGGGGCATGGGTGGAGTCAGTGGGTATAATTTTGGATGGTACTTAGAGCCTCCTAGTAATCTGGAATCAGAAAGGGAAGCACAAGGTAAGAGAACCTGTTCTTCCCAGTAACCTGAAGCCTTGACTGAGTCCTTCCCCATCCTTGATGAGGGCAAATGCAGCCACTGCCCAGGAGTTCCCACCCTGAGTTCAGCTTCCATCCTGCCCTCCCCCTGAAGGTCCATTTGACCACTGATGCCTCTAGTGGCAGGGTGGCCTTCAAGGAAAGAAGGGCTCCTTTAGCCTGTTAGTTCCAGAGCAGTCCCTTAGGTGGAAACAAGGACCAGGTCTTGAGTGTAGCTTCCTTTAAACCTTTGAAATATTCAGGCATACAGTATATGGGCTTCCACTCATACCCTTTTCTACACCCCACACATGTTGGGGACAACCCTGCCTGGACATTTGCAATTTTAAAAACTCAACATATGATTCTAATGAAAAGCTCATATGACATTAATAAATTTCTAACCTTTGAGTGTGAAATACAAGGCCCTGGGATCTCGAACTCCTTTGGAAAGCACACTTCCCACCTTCCTAGATTTATTTCACAGTCTGCTCCTTTATATAAAACAATTGTTTCATGTGCATAGAGAGCAGTAAAACTCAACGAAATCAACTGGGGGGCGGGGGGAAGGGGAAAGAGGGGATGGGAGAAAACCTACCTAATGGGTACAATGAGCACTATCTGAGTGGCAGGCACAGTTATAACCCTGACTCAAACATTATAAAAGCAACTCGTATAACCAAAGACATTTGTACATTTGTGTACATTTGTACACAAAAACATGTGTACATCAGTGAATGTACACATTCACTGATGCCTTCTCAGTGTAGCATGATCTTTAGAACTTCTACATTTAAAGTGGGATTGCATTACCGTGCACTGTTCTTATCAAAATGGCTGTGCACTCAGGGAGACAATTTTGACCTAAAGATAGTTTCTCTCTGCAAGTTCAGCACTAATGGAGCTAGTAAAGATCCCATCTCCCCCTAATTCTCTTTTAAGATTACCTTCAGAATTGGAAGTTGTGCTTTTAGAAAGCTATCCACTTTATGAGTCTTTTTTAGAAATGCTGGAAAGCAAGACTGAAAGGCTCAAAAAGTGGTAGCACTAATGGTGGTGGTTAGCAAAGAAGAATTTATAAAAGATGGTCTTTATTAAAGGTCAGATGGCTTCATACCTAGAAAATACTTAAGTGTGAATGTCAAAGGGTTGGGCCTCTCCTCTTTGATTGGAAGCCAAGAAAGTTAAAACACTGTGTAAGGGTTATCTGTGGAAAGGTACAGAGATTAACACAACAAAGGGAGGGTGAGAAAATGGCCCTCAGGTGTTTTAAAAGCATGACCACCAAGAAGAAAATAATGGTTGGAATAAACACCATGAGAGCTACTGACAGTCGAATGAATATGCAGGTAGTTCTCACTCAAGCATTCAGAATGCTTCTGAATAATCGCGACCATAATTGTGCTAGTCACTTGGTGCCCCAAGTCTCATTTGTTTGTCACAACAATCCTATAAGGATCAGGATTTTAGTGTCCAATTCATACAGATGGAAACTCAGGCTTGAAATCAGGTTTAGTAATTTTCCAGGTCTTGCCATGTTTAGCACTAAATTAATGATAATAATAGTTAGCATTATTATTAAATTCTCAGTGAGCTCTGTTAAATTTTACATAAAATTATCTCATTTAAACTTCATAACAGTGACCCTGTGAAGTAGGTTCAGATCAAAGAAGACAAGCTTAGTGAGGTTAAGTAACTTGTCCAAGCTCGTGCACATGGTAAGTGGCCACACCAGAATTGAATTGGGCAATCCAACTCTACAGCATGAACAATAGCTGCTACTCTGTGCTGCTTTAAATATAACACCTTTATTCAGAGGCACACAGCTCTGAATCCAGGTGTATCTCATTCTCCAACTCCTAGCCTCAAGGATCCTCCCGCTTCAGCCTCCCCAAGTGCAAGGATTACAGGTGCACCCAGCCAAGGTGTATCTCATTCTGGGGTCCATTCTCTTCACCATTATGCCATCCTCCTACCTCCTCTGAAAGTTGTTCTGCTAATTAAACTATCCCACTTATGACCACCCTAATCAGCACCCCAATTTTGACACCAATACTGAAGCAGTTTGTTATGAGACCCTGGAATGTAGATATTTGTGATGTGGTATGTGTTTTTCCAAAGTGTTTTAATAATCAAGATAAGCATACCCCTTACTCTGGGGTCCCTGTTGAGCAGTAAATTACTTTTTTAATTAAATAAGTGAAAGATCAAATGAATCTGGTCTAAGAGAAAACTATTTGTCACCTGAAAAGAGATTAAAAATTAGCTTGGAAAAAATATACATTGGGATAATCTGTTGCCCACTGGCCATTTTCCTCAGCAGAGCACAGACAGAAATATCAGTGACTCAATATCAAATGAGAATTGAAATAAAAACCTTTATTCTCACCTACTATAGTATGTTCTCTTATTCTTTTATTTTCCAGGCAAGTACCTTACCTCTGAAAACTCTCTTATGAGTTCTTCATTGTTGGTGATAACAGTGTCATTGTCTATATACTCACGTGAGAAAATATGGAATTCTGAATCTCTGTACTCAAAATGTAGCATTTGTTAAAAAGAATAAAAATAGTGAATTTGCCATATAACGTAAGTGAATCACACTATCTAAGATGCTGTCACCCAGTAGGCCAACAAAATCCATTTCATGAATAATTTTCGATCTGTTTCTCTTCTTTTTCCTCTGCTCTTTTGAGTTGTTCTAGTCATATCCCTCTCTAATTGGTAGCATCTATACCAGAAGATTAACTGAATACCTGAAATTTTGTAGCTTAGCATATTTTATTAGCAAAATGGTTAGCACCATCATTTGGGATTTTTCTCTCAACACATAGTAACAAAAATCAGTAGCCAAGATCTAATAACAAAGAGCACAATTAGTAGAGAACGTTCAGTATTCAGTAACTCAAACAACACGTCCATGTAGAGTCTTTCATTCACTTCCTGGGTTAAAGCTATGGTCAAAATGGGCCACAGAGCCAATTTGTCATTATGCTTGAATATGCATTCTAAAATGCAGTATATTTTTGATCTACCTTTAAACTACTTATTTTATTCTTATTTTATTCTTTCTTCTCATGATAAAGAATGGAATGAAGGACTCAAGCAAAAAGGATACCTTGTGGAATTGTGTGAAAAAGGTACTTGAGTAGTCATCATTCTGACTAACAGTTGCTTGCTGACGTGAAAAAAAAAGTATTTTAAGAAATAGTGATTATAGGTCAAGAGTGGTGGCTCACTCCTGTAATCCTAGCATTTTGGGAGGCCGAGACTAGAGGATCACTTGAGGCCAGGAGTTCAAGATCAGGCTGAGCAAAAGCGAGACCTCCATCTCTACAAAAAACAGCAAAAAATTAACCAGGTGTGGTGGCATGCACCTGTAGTCCCACTTACTCGGGAGGCTAAGGCAGGAGGATCACTTGAGCCCAGGAGTTCTAGCCCAGATGACAAAGCAAGACCCTTTCTAGAAAAGAAAGAAAAAGAAAGCAACAAAGCAAGAAAACAACAAGGAAGGAAGGAAAGAAGGAAGGAAGGAAGGAAGGAAGGAAGGAAGGAAGGAAGGAAGGAAGGAAGGAAGGAAAAGAAAAAGAAATAGTGAACATTAATGCCAGGCCAATTCTGTAGAATTTGTTTTTTATATATGGTCTAGATCCCCTAAGGCAGATCCCCTGTGATATCCATCAATGGACTTCCCTGACACTGTGTGCAGATATTCGTGTGTATCTGCATTTTACTGAGGGTATACTCCTTGGTGCCCATCAGAACCTCAAGAGTGAAGGAAATCACCCCAGAGAGTTTTCTACTTCTCAGTAGAGAGAGAAAATAATCCCAGATATCCCTTTTATTATGTACAAATTGAAACCAATTATATTTAAGCTTTATTTTATAAAGTAGCACTTACCAGAAAACAAATTTCTAAGAGGAAAAGAAATGCAGACAAATAGTGAAAATTTAGAGTACCATTAAGGATCCATTGAAAACTACCTAGTTTTTATTATCCTTAATGTGGAAAAAGTTATTATCCACAGAAGTGTTATGTTATATTCTGTGGTCGGCCATCAAACAAGGGTGGAATAAACAAGATTCTTCACTGTTTCGTCACTGGGATGTGCCTTGCTCAAAGTGTATTAAAGGGAATGTTTTCATCATACTCTTACTGGATAATTCAATTAAGCCAATGTTCTATGGATGTGGAATAATGTAATTTACTATGTTGAATGATTAGCCAATCAGATTTCTCTCATTTTCTAAAGCACTGGGTTGATTAAAATGTGACCATAAACAAAATAGATTTTATTAGGCATAATCTACTTTGTAAACAAATGAAATTAATTCTTTGCCTGACCTAAAGCTTTGAAAATGAAAAACCAAAATTGAACACATGCTTCCAATTTTGGTTCTGTTACTAAGATGACACTTAATATAAAAGTTACAATTTAACTTCCCCTCAAGTATTCCATACTTGAGACTAAATGACTCTTAGAAATATGTTCATCAACAGATGGGAGCCACTTATGGCCTCATAAACTCCAAAGCAAGTGAAATTATCTCAGCAAAATAGAAAGAGATTACAATAAAGCCTCATCTGGTTATCTCAGAGATGATTAATGCATTGCATATTGGTTCAATGATGCAATGAATATTGACAGATAATCACCCTTCTTCATACAACAGAAATACTGAAGAAACAAATGCCAATGATGTACGCTTTTCATCAATCAATAAGCAATTTCAACACATGCCCTGCGTGTAGAGCTATGCAAAGTGCCATGCAGGATGTGGAAGAAAGTGCCATCTCAGTGCCTGTTCTGGAGGCTTTCTGTTTTGAAATAAAAGACTAACAAACCTGAAACACTGCACAGAATGGCAGAGGGCATGTCATTACTTGCCTGCGTATTAACTATGCAGTATAGATGATGTGGGAGTTTGAAGAAGTCAACAACCAATGAAAACTACATTGGTCAGGGAAGGATCACAGAGGGCTTTGAAAACCAAAGTTATTCAGATTTGATTCAGCAGGAAACATAATGTGGTGGCCCTGAAAATGTTAGAGTTTGGAAATGACCTCAGAAAAATCAATATGGAATTTTTCTCAAAACTAGATGGTGTATTTTCCTTTTTGCTCCATCTCCACTGCTACCAGCCACTGATTTCTCTCCAGGCTACTCTGATTTCCTCCTGCTTCCACTCTTACTAGCCCCAAGTCCATTTTCCACTTGGCCAGCTGAGTGAGCTTTATAAAATGTAAATCACTTCACGTTGTTCCCCTGTCGAAAACCTCCAGTGGCTTATGTTACACCTCTGATGAAATTCAAAGCCCTTACCGTGATCTGATATTCCTATAGGATATGTTCCTGCCCTCCTCCTTCATTTCATCTTGTGTCACTGGGCTGTTCTCACTCATGGGACAACCACACTGGCCTGTCCTCTGTCCTTCCACTGGCCAGGCTCGTTCCCAGGCAAGGGCCCTTTGTATCCATTGCCCATGCCTGACATGCTCTGCTTCCAGATCTTGGGTTCCTGGTTACTGTTCAGATCCCAGCTGTAGTAGCTTCTGCACAGATAGACCTTCCCTGGACGTCTATTTAATGTGGTTTCCTCCACTATCCTGACATGTATGGTCTCTCACATCACTCTGTTTCAGTGTTTGCATCACACTTAGCACCATCTACATTTTTACTGTCCATTTATTTACTTGTTTATTATCTACCTTCACCCACATGAACATAGGTACCATGAAAATAAGAGCCTTGTCAGAGTTGTTCACCACTCTAGCCCCAACGCCAGAAAATAAGTGCACATGTTAGGTGCTCAATAAATACTTCTTGAATGAATGTGTTGCTTAGTTAATTCTGCCAGATGTGACAATAGTCTAGGCATGAAAACAAAAATGTCTAAGCAAAATGTTGACAGTGCGAATGAACATTTCAGGGGAAAAATGAGTAGAGTTTGGTGTCTGAATATGGAAAAGAAATAAACAATCTAAAACAAGGATCAGTTTGAGGTTCCCAGGGTTACTGCAGAAAGGTGATATCCTTGGCAGAAATATAAAAGTTGTGGTTAAAAGCCACAGTTAATGGGTATACACTACCTGTCAGACAGTACATGTGTATTTTTCACGATGCCATTAGATAGGCATTACTCAATGTATGAATCACCATGGAGACAGCATCACAGAGCTAAGTCTCATGACAAAAAGCCATGGGGACCAGGTTCTTGGTCCCTGAGAGTTTATCAGGGATTGAAAGTTACCTCCAACTTGCCTCCTTTCACCCCTGGTCCAGGCACAGAGCTCACAAGTTCCCACACATTATCATGTGTGGATTTGCAGCTGCTGAAATGCCAATATTTAAAATAAATTTTCTTTAAAAGGCCAACAAAAATGAAGACATCATCACTCCATAACCACCAAGTCTGGATACATGTGTTCCTAATGGCAGTGTAGAGACAGAAGAGGAAATAAAGATGCTATGAAGATAAGGAGCTTGGTTTCAAGGATGCCATAAAAGCTGAGCAGATGGTCACAACCTCTGTGTGGTTTATGCTACTTGAGGAGAGACCCAGGGTCCAGGCAGGGCTAGCTCACATCATGGTTGTTGAGGAGCAAGAGCCTAGTATAATACCTTGGACATGCTGAGCACTTGAGATTGTTCAGTATAGCGTCAGTTCTTGGTACCCAACACATATGGTTCAAACTGGAGAAGAGAAGCAAGCAAAGGTTAGGCAACGTCCACTGTCCACTCCAACTACAGCTGACCCAGACACATTTGGGCACCTCAGTGGGGCTCAGCACAAACAATTGTGTTCACTTGGATCTAATAGCAAGGAAACAGTCTTGTAGTTACAGGTATGATGACACTGAGAGGCTAACGTGTGTTATGTAATGAGAAACATACAGTTTTGGAGCTAGAAACATCAGGATTTTAATGCCAGCTCTAGAAATTGCTAGTTGTAAGACACTGAGCAAGTTTAATGGAGATATGACCATAACCACCTGGAGTCAGAGCTGGAGTGAGGATTAAAGTCAATTGTGCTTGTGCAGCAGCTGACACACGTGAAGCACTCCATCGATACTTATCCAAAATCCACTTGTACCATGCCTATCCTCTCCCTACACCTTCAGGAGCTCTCCTTTTACTAAGGGCCAGTGGAGCCCTGCAAGGGTCAAGACAGACAAATCGACTTTCCTTGCCAACTGATAGAAATACACCCCTCTTCACTCAAAAGGGATGCTCTGCACTTGGGAATCTCAATATATGGTCATGAGTCGCAGGTAAGGCAAGAGGGTCCTCCCACTGGTCTGTGAACTGATCCAGAAGCATATGTCCTTCCTTTGTATAGACGAAAGACACTCCAATCCATGCACTTCCATCTTGCTGCAGTATTGGCTACAGGTGAGTTACTAGTGGCCTCACGTGATGGAAGACCCTATGAAAATTCCCAGAATGTAAGCTGAGAATTCCTTCTCCCTTCTGTGGACAATCCCTTTTACTTTGTGTGGGGAGTAGGTGGGGTTAATAAGCTGTGATATTATTTCTGATCCAGGTGCACCCAGACTGGTTTGCTCCTTCCAAGGAGCAGATTACAGAATCAGAACTGTAGTGAGGAAAAGGGGTGATGATGGAACTGAAGGACTGAAGGACTTTTAGAGAATTACACTTGCTTGCTCTATGATATCTGTGTCTCTAGAAAAGGTTAGGTAGAATCCTGTCCATCAGTATCTCAATGTAAAAGAGAATTGAGGTTGGATGTCACTGCCAGCCCCCTGTGTGTCGTTGCTGCTCTTGCAGTTAGCCGTGCTGTTCCCAGGGCTCAAATGGCTTTGGACCAAGAGGTAATGGGTGGGAGCAGAAACAGGCCCCCCAGGTATATGCTGCTTCCTGGGACTTGGGCTCTGCCCACAGGAAGTAAGAGAAAGGGCTGGCGTGCCCTGTACAGTTGCACTTACTGAGGCTGGGCTGCAGGTGGCAGGCACCTCTCTGTGATCCTCCCGTGACCAGAAGAAGCTCATTAGACACCAACTCTGGGGAATGAAGTGTAGACACTGAAGATTCTCATCCCCAGGCCAAGAGATCAGGATCAGTGCAGCAAAGAAAGAGAACAGAAGGCGAGACCATGGCTGTGACCATGCCCCATTTGGAAACCCCCCAAAATATGCTTCAAAACTTAGAATTAATGAGATGATATTCTGAAAATAAAATTGGTAAAATTTATCTGAATGCATGAATACATAATCCTTTGCAAATATCCATTTGGTCCTCATTTTGTTTCGTTTGCACTCTATTCACTCTGACCAGGTCATATGACAACACACTCGACTCCCCTCTTGCCTTCTGTCCTGCTTTGCTGCTAGTGTATGTCCTGTATTCTTCCTTTGCATTCTTTCTTGGCACGAAATCCTGAAAAGAAACCCCACTCAGCATGGCCTCAGGATCCCCACAGTGTGAGCTTGTGCCACAGGCACCCCTCTCCTGCTAACTCAGGGCCCAGGTGACCCATGGTAGCACCAAAGTGTGAGAGCTGCCTGCTTTTCTCTGAGCATTGGGCCAGGCTTTGGGGAGCTGCCTTGAGTAAAGCTGAGTTGTCAGATATACAAGCAACATAAGTCAGAGGGACATGAGTGTCACTCAAAGATGCTGACACAGGCAAATCCGATCTGAGGCTAGCAGATGCTTAGCCCAGTGAGATAAATGGAATGCATTCCTGCCAGTGTCCCTACAATCTCATGCTTGGCGTTGCTGCTCCCTGGGCTCAAGGGGCTTTGGACAAGTAGGCAATGGGTGAAAGGAGAGAAACAAGCCCCAGGTATGTGCTGCTTCCTGGGATTGGGCTTTTGCTCATGCTACAGCCCCCAGCTCCACCGTTATCTTGACTCAGCTGTTCTCCTGGACTTGGACTCCTATTCCACTTCTCTCTGTGTCTCCTCTCTCTCTCTCTCTCTCTCTCTCTCTCTCTCTCTCTCTCTCTCTCTCTCTATCTCTCTCTCTCTCTCTCTCCCAATAACTGGCTGAGTGTCTTCATGTTTTCCAGTCTAGAGCCCACAGGGGAGATGGGCTAATTGATTTAGCTAGTTATTCTCCACCCACCTGGGCAGCATCTCTTCCTCCAGGCTCCACTGGTTGCCAGATGTTCTATGGATAAGCTGCCCTCAGGTCAGGTGCCCACACCTAATGGAATCAGTGTCCACCCCTAATCGTCACTGCTTATGTGCACAGGACCTGTTGCCATGATCTTTACAATCTGAAGTGGGGAAGGCAGCATTATAAAT